>JANJGK010002739.1:65000-80000 GCA_039081455.1 Macrobrachium rosenbergii | reverse complement strand
ATTTACTTTCCAATGGCTAAGGTTTCAAACAGAGTAAGTCGGAGTTTTCCATGAATTTCTAAAAATAACTGCGAGAGGAAAAATTCCTGTATGGAGAACGCTCCATTTGTTTTCGGGCGCCGTGGAATTCGTAACATGGATGTTGTACTCTTTTTTTATTTTTAATTTTCTAATTTTTTATTTTTTATTTATTTTTTTTTCCTGGGCCGCTACGTTACTGGTGGAAAAGGAATAGGCTTCAAATGAATTCTTTTCGCTCTGTTCGGTGAAATCGTATTCGGAAAAAGGATTGAAAAAGGAAAAACAAACAGTGCCTTAATTTCGAGGTTAAAACAGGAGAAAAAAAAGGTAATATCTCTTTTTACTGGTTTCACCCGAAAACTGCCATTTCTGACACTTGCCTCCAAGCCTGTCTGTCGGTCTCACGCTGTCAACGCCGACATCATAATCTCATTTTTGACCGAAATACCTTGAAAATAGAATATTCTTCGTTGTCAAGTGTATCGGCGCATATTAATATATATATATATATATATATATATATATATATATATATATATATATATATATATATATATATATATATATATATTTAAAGAGAGAGAGAGAGAGAGAGAGAGAGAGAGAGAGAGAGAGAGAGAGAGAGAGAGAGAGAGAGAGAGAGAGAGATGTAATGCAGTAAAACCGTCTTTTAAAACAGCATTACGTTGAAGAGGCTAATAATGCTAATTACCCAAATTAGCGACGAAGATTATTTCTCGTATAAATGAAATTGGTCAAAATAGTTTATCCCCGATCCGATTGCCTCGCTTCCTGTCTATCTATCTATCTATCTATCTATCTATCTATCCATCTATGTATTTATTTCAGTCCATTATTTTGGCCTCATTTGCGGATACTGTATAGTAAAAACTGGTTGAGAAAATTAAGGATACTGTACTGAAAAGCAAGAGCCTCATATTTACAACCAAATCCTAAAAAGGAATTTTATCATTCATAAACTTTAGCTAGTTGGATTAATAAAGAAAACATATATATAAAGAGAGAGAGAGAGAGAGAGAGAGAGAGAGCTATCTGCGATATCAGGGTTAAGAGAGGAAATAACTTTCTTGCATAACGATAATGAAAGATGGAAAGATAAGCAAAATTGAATAAATAAATATATAAATGAATTAATAGATAAATGAACAAATGAAAAAATAAATGAAAAGTAAATGAATAAATAAATAAATAAAGAAACAGCCAAGACCAAGCAAACCTTCTTGTGCCTTTAATAAATAATAAAGAAGAAATTTCACGGAAAATCATTTCTGTCCAGTCCTTTTCTCTCCGTCCATTTGAATGGTTTTTGTGAGTATTACCCAAAAGCCACAATTGCCATAGATTGGGCAATGTCTGCTTTTAGAGAATTAGGACAATTTAGAATTCGACAGCCACTCTAATGTGGAAGCGCTACTTATCCCATTAATAATTCTTTGGGATAAGTCGTACTCATTTCTTCTCACTTCCTCCTGAAGGGTTTTGAAACGATAATTCGTGGGGAAGGATCCCTCGTTAATAAGCATTTTCCGTCTCCGAACAATCATTCCCTTTTCCCTTATCACCGCCAACACTTGAAATGAATGTCGTGCATATTTTACGTAAAATATAAAGTTTATTGTTTATACGAGGTCTTCAATTCTTCAGTCTCATGAAGGGTGTCAATAAGATGAATAGTGCATTGTTAGCTCATCCAGTTAGTTCCCAACCGTGAAAGCTGAATTCCAGGTTAAAAATTAATGTTATGTTGGCCCAGTTTGTTTGGCCTCCTTTTGTGTCTGCTCGGAAACCTCTATACCAAAGGGGCTTTGGAATGCTGAGAAATTGTATACAGACATAATTTTTCTAACGATAAAGATAGGTTTTATACTTATTTCAAATATTTTTAGCTTTGTTATTAGCACAGACCGCCCCTTTACAGAATCATAGACCCCAGTAGTTAAAACCTGCGCCTAAATATTATACATGATGCACAGCAACATTCATAAAATGCACTCTGCCTTGAGAAAGGGATTTTATTCTCTTGCAGTGAAAAGTTACAGCAGGTAAAGTTACATAATTATGACGTATCGTGAGGCTGGATGGTCCTTTTAATTAGGATATCACAAATAAAGAGATTATGGAAGGCTTACAAAATTTCGATTCAGGAAAATTTGCAGTACGATGCTTATATTAGCTGATTTAAAATCGAGAGATATCTGCTTCCCATGTTTATAAGAGGATAGGCTTGGAAGCCAAGAGATCTGTTTTCAAAGCTGTTTACTTAATATACCTTGTACTAGCTTAATTCAAAGGTGGACATTTCTTTCCAACTGTAAATTTGCACGTACTGTACGTCTGTCTACTCGTTTTCTAGTATTTCTTGTATTGACTTCACGTAAAATAACGTCCCTCACGTTTAAAAGGAAAAAAAGAACCTAAACTGCAGGCCACTGAAAACGTAGCCCTATACAGTATGTGTTCCCTTTGTGCAAGCTATGGATGAGAGGAACGGCCGAAGAAACTTATGCGATTTGTTACTGTTCTCCACCGCGGAATTCTTTGTAGAGCCGGAGGGATAAGCGCAAGAGTTGGCGAAAACAAGCCGTAAAAATCAGCGCTGCGTGTTTGGTCTTGACTCCTAGGAATTGACGAATGATCAGCGTTTTTAACGCGGCTTTTCTGAGCGAATTGCAAGGGCATTGCGATCTTGAAATGATAGGAACGGATGGGAAACGTCAAGGCATAAAGACATTTATTTAACGGACTTTACTGTCATTGTACTGTAGTACAGCGGAAGTTACTAATGATTTCATGCGTTAAGCTCATATTGAAGGAAAGTCTAGTACGCTTTAAAATTCATGGTACGTCTCTTATGATCATACATATTCGTTCTCAAAATTGCGTGAACGTGCACACTCTCACACACAACGAATAGCATACTGAACTCCATTTGTAAGTTTTTAAGACAATTGTATCCGCTGTTCTTTGTCGTAAGGTCCCTAGCGGCACATTAGTTTGTAGGCAATCTCTTTTTAATTGCTATCATTTTTTAATATGCGTTTTGTCAGTATTTTTACTATTATTCTCAATAATAATACTGTCACTACCAATATTATAATTACTATTTTTTTTCTACTACCTCAGTAACTGTATGGACATTACCAATTATCATTTTTATCACTTTGACTCGCGTATCTAGTTTGTGTGCATCTATTGTAATGCCTCTATTTGTATATTCCATGTATATGGCCTCGTGATGAAAATAATGATGATGATTGATGATGATGATTATTATTACTTTTATACACTAAAGAACCAAGTGCGCTAAATCGAGTCAAATGAATAAAGATCAAATAAATTCATCTTGAAAGTGTAAGACTGATATTTTAGGCGAAAAATAAGTATATAATTTTGTACTGATTCTCATTCAGAAAAGGAACGAAAAACAAAAACATAACGCAAAGTAACTGAGAGATAATATATACAAAATGGCAGAGTGCAGTGCAAAAATTACAGAAAGAATAAGGTATCAGAAAAAGAAAACTAATAAAAAGAAAAGCGGACTGATAAAGTACTAAAACCAAGGAAAGGGGAAGAAACAGTAAAACCGTATGGGAGAATGTTATGACTCTTCCAGAAAGCGAGGAATGGTCAATGTTCTTAACGTAATTTACGAAGAGAAAATTGCATCTTCCTGCTGGCAGGAGAGGAAAAAAGGCGTCAGGAAAAGTGATTACGCAAAATTTAGCAAAGAGGGCAAGCTTAAGAACTTTAGGGACTGATGAAATTTACAGGTGGAGGGAAGGACGTCTGATAATGGTGTGATTCCAAAAGCTTTGTCTTTTTAGTGTAAAGATCCAGGTGAAGGGAGTAGCAGGTTTTATGGCGGCATGTACTCATGCTTTACTTCCTTCCACAAACTCACGTACACGAACACACACACATACATACACACACACACATATATATATAAATATATATAAATATTTATATATATATATATATATATATATATATATATATACACATTATATATATATATATATATATATATATATATATATATATATATATATATATATATATAACTATATATGTTTGTAACCTGCGCTGTGATATTGATACATTATAGAAATAAAAAGAACAATGATATCGACTCCTCATGTAAATAACGAAACTAATAACGTGAGATTACTCAACTGTTATAAACTGACTGGCATGACGCAGCATTGGACAATATCCAGTCTCCTTTTCTTTAATGTGAGGAAAATAAAAATACTCAGGAAATAAAACAAAAACAGCAGGAGCTTAACAGAAATGAAACGTTGAAGTCATGACAAGAAGAGAAGGACTAGGAATATGACAGCGAAGCAACAGAAAGAACAAATGACATAAGTTCGTTTGTAAAGACGTACTTCGCAGTATAAGTGAATTATTGTGAACAT
The DNA here is from genome assembly GCA_039081455.1 of Macrobrachium rosenbergii. Taxonomy (NCBI): domain Eukaryota; kingdom Metazoa; phylum Arthropoda; class Malacostraca; order Decapoda; family Palaemonidae; genus Macrobrachium; species Macrobrachium rosenbergii. The sequence continues at coordinate 75,534 of JANJGK010002739.1, read as the reverse complement.
ATAAGAATCAAGAAGGGAACTGGATAAAGGGGACATGTAGTGACGAGAAAATAGAGAATGTTCTTCAAGGAGAAGCACGGTGATAGGTAGAGGGATAGACAGATACAATGATAGGTAGACAGATAGACAGGGAGGTATATAGAGGAGTTGCGTGTTGGAGAACTTTCATTCCTAGAGACAATTATTGTAACTCTCTGTTGTGAGGTGGAAGAGAGGGTTTCTAGTGATAGAAAATTGTTAAAATGTTTTACTAGGCATATAATAATTATAGATAGACAGACAGACAGATATATAGATAGATAAACAAGTAGATAGACGGATTATGTTAGAGAACAGATAATTCTTCATGAATTTAATAATATTTAAAAGCAATTATTTTAGCTTTTTGTGGCGAATCTTCTTCAAGCAGGTCGATTGTATAAGTTTATTCTTTATGTAGAATAGCGTACTAGACCACTTCTATAAGGATTAGACATTTTTACAAATATTTCCAGCATTCCCTAGAAACTGCTGCTGAAATCTTCAAGCCACAAAAATGTTTACGCATCCAAAAATTTAATGTGGCATTAGCCATGTTAACTCTGTAGTGTCACAGATGATAAAAGTAAAAAAAAAAATACTATTTTGTGAAATATTAACCTATCATGACTAGAAAAGACACAATATCATATCCTTTCAATTCAAACGATTTTAATTATCTTTTAAACCAAGAACTTTAATCTTCAATAAGTAGATGAAAGTTACGGTATTCCATACCATCTCATCCACCCACCTAACTTCAGAGAGAGAGAGAGAGAGAGAGAGAGAGAGAGAGAGAGAGAGAGAGAGTGTAGGAGTGATTAGGGAGACGGACCGGTGTTCAAAGATATGTGACATATACTTCAGGTAATTACATTTTCACCAACGTAAACAAAGTTGATTTTTTTTTTTTGTCGTTACTACAGGGGTGTACTAAAGGATAATGAAGAGCTGATTAGTTTTTAAGACGGATGTGATCCGGATCTGGTCCCAGGATGTTCTTTCTTAAGTTCTACTTAAAGAGATGGAATTATGAAAACTGCTCTGTATATTTAATGACCGCACGTGGTGTATATATACACACATCTATATATATATATATATATATATATATATATATATATATATATATATATATATATATATATATATATATATATATATATATGTATGTATGTATTCTCTCAACATTTAAAATTTGATTTGCATCAGGACGTATCCTCTTTACACCAATACTCTTTTGTCACTAAACTCCTTACTTATATTGTACATTCAGATTTTCTAGTGCTACGTTAGTCTACATAAAAGTAAGTTATAAGCTACGCAGGAAGGCCCTCAGAGGATGATTTTTAGTTTTCCGTAAAAGCTTTGACTGTCCGTCCGCACTTTTTCTGTCCGCCATCAGATCTTAAAAACTACTGGGGCTAGAGGGCTGCAAATTGATGTGTTGATAAGCCACCCTTAATCATCAAACATACCAAATTGCACCCCTCTAGCCTCAGTAGGTTTTATTTTATTTAAGGCAAAGTTAGTCATAATCAAGCTTCTGGAAACGATATAGGATGGGCCACCATCGGGGCGCGGTTAGTTTTATGGGCCACGGTTCATACAGCATTATACCGAGACCATAAAAAGATAGATTTATTTTCGGTGGCCTTGATTATACACTGTACAGGGAACTCGATTGCGCCGAAGAAACTTCGGCGCTTGTTTACGTGTTAGATTTTCACTTACATTACGTTAGGTTCCAGCCTTTTGATTTTGGCTAAAACGTTTTACCGGATAAATATATATAAAGGTAAATGTGTATAAGTAACAGTACAGATACTAAAAACGACTCCTTATATACCACATACACTAGGCTGCTGAAGCCCTTGTGTTGTAGGTTCCCTGGATGGCATCGACTTCAAATCAGTGCAATCAGTGAAAGACGTCGAACAACGGTTTAAAAACTGTCTTTTAGTTCATTAAGGCTTCTCTGAAACATTTCAAGCCTGGTAGTTTGTGAGTAAACAGGGACAAGAAGATAGATTCTTCCTCAGTTGTAGGGGATGATGGTGGAGGTGTAGCAATCGCAATTTATAATCTGCTCTTAATGTTTGATTTGATGTATGTAAGGGTACCGCCCTGATTGAGAGCGTTCGTTAACTAGGCTTGGTATAAAGAATCTGTCTGTCTGTATATTTGTCTATATCATTCTCTCCGTGGTTTTTTTTCTGACTTCGTCTCTCTCTCTCTCTCTCTCTCTCTCTCTTTCTTGTTCTTCCCTTTCTTCTTTCGCTTATCCTTGTCTTCGTTTTCCTATCTCGTTTTATCCTCCTCCCCCCTCTTCTTCTTCTTTTCCTCTCTCTCTCTCTCTCTCTCTCTCTCTCTCTCTCTCTCTCTCTCTCTCTCTCTCTCTCTTTATTTCTTCTTTTTCTTCTTCTTCTTCTTCTTCCGATTTAGCCTTCGTCTTAGTTTACTTATCCCGTTTTATCATCATCCTCCTCCTCCTCTTCTTCTTCTTCTTCTTCTTCTTCTTCTTCTTCTTCTTCTTCTTCTTCTTCTTCTTCTTCTTCTTCTCTGTCTGTCTGTCTGTCTGTTCTTCCCTCCAGGAAGCTACTCTAAATTCGAGTTAATCCAACAAATTCGACAGAAACTAGTTTTCCGAAGTCCAAATTGATTTACATGAATATTCAGTTTTAGACAAACACTCCGGCCTGTGTGAAATACTCAAAGAAGAGGAGAAGATGGGAGGAAAGAACATTCTTCCAGAATGGCTTTCATCAATTTGCTGTCGTGTGTTGGCGAGTAAAGTAAGAATGATCAGTAAAGGACTGTTGCGTACAAGACTCTTCCTTTTATTATTTTTTATATTTCCCAACTTAAGGCTATGTACCTTTAAACACAAGAAATAAATAAAATTCTTTCGATTTTCAGAGTGTTTTCTAATTTTGGGTTATGGATACATGTGTGTATATATATATATATATATATATATATATATATATATATATATATATATATATATATATATATATATAGATAGATAGATAGATAGATAGATAGATAGATAGATAGATAGATAGATAGATATTTAACCTTAAGACGAGAATAGAAGATGGGCCACTTCAGGAATGAGAGCTGAGTTGCTTATTGAAATTAGTTATTTAAATATCGTCTAGCGTGAACTGATCCTCCGTAAGAAACGCATTGTAATTTACATTCCCCTGGCAGGTATGACATCGGGGAGGATGCTTCTTTGTAAACTTGTTTAGGTTTTGATAGATAATCCAACCACATATGAGACGAATTGGAACAGTATGCAGTTGTTCAATGTCTACGTCAGAGTTGTCACCTGGATGCATTATCGGTTTAAGAAGTTTCTTTATAATGGAAATGAACGTAACAGTACATTTGTTATCTTACAGAGAGAGAGAGAGAGAGAGAGAACTGGTACACTTTCGATGTTCTGGACATATCACTTACTTATTTCAGAATTCACTCTCATTTAGGATATACAAATGTGTTCAATTAACAAATGATTGCTAATCTGTTTTCCTGTGTTTATGATAGCCTACAGTCGTATTTTCTTCGAGAATTGAAAACAAGAAATGAAGTACTTTGGAAGATAAAAGCAAGAGAGAGAGAGAGAGAGAGAGAGAGAGAGAGAGAGTATTGTTTTCCGATTTCAAAATTCTCGAGATGACCTAAAACTCTTCTCAGCTTCTTATCACGACCTGAAAGACGTATCTCTCGTGAAGATGCATTGGGGAAAGGTTTGGGAAAACACCCGAAGTCTCCTTCACACCGAACTTTCTAATCGCCTTAAACCTGAGATGATGTTCCCAGAAGAGTTCAGAGATAAGAGGAATCACTGACTGCAATGTTTGCAATAGCAGACGTTTCTCAGGATATAAATATCATTGATTTACTCCGAACAGAAAAAATAATTTTGGTAAATCAGCATTCGTTGGTAAAACTCACATAGATCGCTGGTAGAGAAGTTTGCTAGCATTTGCAAGGTCCGTGTTTCATTCGCTGTCTTCTACCCACTGGGCGAATTCGCTGGTCAAGAAAGGGCGTGAATCTAGCAACTTCATCCATTGAGACTCGCTGAGAACCGGAAGTATTTACAATTCTGGAGCCATCCCCTCTGAAAAGAAAAATAAAAAAAACTATGTTGTTATTCCTATAACAAGTCAACTGTTATTTTCACGTTGATTCTTTAATTACCTAAAGAAGCATGAACCTCTTGAGCAGAAATTTTCCAGATAACCGCCGCATTCTTGTACTTTCTGCTTAATGAAGTACAGTCTAACATCTTCTCTACTCAATTTTCTTATCTGTTGTTAGATCTCACTAAGTTTTTCTTTGCCAGTTCCATTTCATACACATTCCTCAGAAAGCTATCATCATTATGTTGATATGCTGATTTCTGTTCTACACTTTATGTACTGTACACGACCTGAGGTCGACAGGATGAGTGGATAAGGTCACTGACACCTTTTTCAAAACCAAAAGGTATATGAGTAGGTGCGAATCCTCATCATCATTATCATCATCATTATGCCAGTGACGGTATATAAGAAACGATTTAGTCTGACTTTCAAGAACAGAGTGAGTATTGCGAATGCATCTGTTTCAACTGTTTTATGTTCTCTGAATACTTGTTGTGCTTCTATTAAGTGCAAGATGAGAGGTGAACACTGCTAATGTATTTATTTTGTATTTTAATCGATTCTCTATCAAGATACCTACGGTACTCAAGATACTAAGGACTATCATCATTTTCCCAAAACTCAATAATCTTAATAGATTTTCCGAGCTAAGTTATGACAACTTGATGGGGGAAATGTCTCATCTGCTTCGTTCGCTTATGAAAACGCGCAGAAATACGAGTTAGGAAAATTACAGTTATGAAAATCCGAACGAGATCTCCAGCTGGACAATGTAATCTGAATGAACTGGCTAAGCTCCTAATTTAATTTCCGAAGTTGCAATTCCTAATTGCTACCCCGCGAGGAATTAGGCCTGATATTAGTCGGCTGGTTATCGGATAAAAAGTGAGCATTTGCCGTGGGACAGACAAGAGTATGGAGTTCATCAGCCGAGAGAAGAAATTTCTATCATTATTTTATCTGGAAGAAAAATACACGTTAATTTGATTTCCTTTGCATTTATTTAATACAAACACGTAATCTTGAGATTTATCCTGTAAGAAAAGATATTTGTATATGTGCAGAGAGCCTTTGACCTAGAGTGCCCGAAAAAATTACTTGCTACCTGAGTATTTTTAATTTATCCAATTTTAATTTAATTTATTTTCCATTATAACTCAGTGACTGCCTGTTTGGTACAATGATACAATGGTTTATTTCGAAATTCAGACATTTCCTTCCTGCAACGCAGATTACGATATTGTCATCGGTTTAACAGAGGGACATCTTAAAAATATTTGGTCAGAGAAATAATTACTAGAACTATGTTCTCATCCCCACCTCAACATTGCAAAGCAGCTATAATTGTTCAATTAGAAAGGACACCATATTCATCTTTATTGTTTGAAAACTTCTGCATCTGTTATCTTCAATCAACTGCACATTGGACAAACTCTCTGTCTGTCTGACTGTCTCTCTTTCTTTCTCTCATATACACTAATTTGTGAGCAATGCATTTGGAGTCGAGAATTTCATTCAATTTAATACCGTTATCTGATTAGCTTGTAATTACCAACTCCATCTCAAATATTGGCCATTGAAATATTCGTTCTTGTGTAACAATAGATGATTCTATTTAGTCGTTAATATTTCATACATCGGATATATCTTTCCCATCGCTTTATGCAGTTGTTTAATTGACATTCTCTGTAGCCGTTGCAATTTACTGTAGATTATGCACCCTTTCAGACAGGTAGATAGCGATTTTTAATTGGTATCGGTGATACGTAATACTACAGAGAAAAAATAAACATACATGACTTTTCTATCATAAAACAATGTATGAAAATACTAAAGCAGGCGTATTTGTCTTTAAACCAAGGGCATATCCATTTAAGCATCTGTAATTCAAGTTAAAAAAAGAACCACGTTGAAAGAACACCCTTTCTCACTAATTGAGGAAAAAACTGGAAGTTCATATTTTCAAAATTAAGTAAAGAATTCCAGTCCCGTATTAAGAGATCACAGATCATTACGGAAGAAAAATGACCAGACATTAATGAAAAGGACTGAAAAGTGACTTGAGCCACTTCGCATCGGAATCTTCACAGCCATTACAGAAGATAAATGCCAAAATCATATATTTGAAATTAAAAAAGTATATTTTCACATCGATCGTTGATATATATTGGTAGAAACAGGAGGTACATCACATGCGTAAAGTCTGATGTATGTGATCTCGAAAAATATATCTTCATCAATACAAAAAGTCCATATCATATACGGATTTTAGAATGATACACTGAATACTGAATAATTTTAGCAACAAGAAATAAATATAAACAAAAGATTTTTCATAAAAAATAAATAAATAAACAGAACCCGAAATATCGAATGGAGTTCCAGTGAATTCAGTTGAAGTTCGAGTTAATGAAATAGAATTTATCGTGAATTTTGTCACTGGAATCGTAAAAAAAAGTCAGTTTACTGAAAGCGACATAAGCACCATCTCCAAAGTCACCTTTACGAAAAATGAAGACGCGAAGCCAGGTTCTAAAAGTTCTGACAGAAATTGCTGTGCAAATGAGCACTTTCATATCGTTGAACTCTCAGTGCAAGTGCACCATTTCCGGGTCTGATGTTGGCATTAAAAGAACCTCAGGTTGTTTGTACAAAGGACAAAACTTCAGGTTCAGGTTGTTTGGTGATTAACAATATCCATGAAAAAAATAATATACGTTTGGCATTCTGGACTTCAATTAAAAATTCTTAGAAAATCATAGTCTAAGAATATTGAGTTTTCAATGTGTTTTGATTGTTTCTTAACTTATGAAATATTTTGTCAGAGAGAGAGAGAGAGAGAGAGAGAGAGAGAGAGAGAGAGAGAGAGAGAGAGAGAGAGAGAGAGAGAGAGAGAGAGAGAGAATTAACTAAGCTACGTGCAGCTCACCCTCAATTTGTTTTAATTTACAGTAACCAATGTTTATATATATATATATATATATATATATATATATATATATATATATATATATATATATATATATATATATATATATAAATATATATATATATATGTATATATATTGGCCGAATGTACGAACGGGGAAAACAAAGGTTGAGGGTGGGGGGGTGGGGGGATTTGGGAAGGTGCGCGGGGTGTTTAGTATGTTAAGTTCAATAGCATTCCTGAAAAGCATACTTAAAGTTGTAATTAAGCACGTTTGTCAAGAACGCTGCAGCATTTTCATAATTTGACGCCTTTAGTGCCACGCCATTACGTCATCCGTTCCTGATGTACTACAAGATTCTTGTTTTGTTTCAGCAGACGAAGCTGTGATACACTTCCTTAATCTTTCATTTTCAATTTTAATCTAAAGATGAAGGATCTACTAGATCTTTTTAGTGGATTCCATTTCATTATTCAATTTCCTTAAATTGTTCAATTTACGCTTCCACAAAGTGATCTGCTTTCTCCTGAAATACCGAGGAGATAAAGACAGTGCAGCTCTTCTTAATAGATAAAAAGACATTGTGTCATTGTAGATACTGAACAGACCATTTTTCTAAGAATTTAGGGAATATATAGAATGCTGAATTAAGTAGTTTCATAAGATAACGTTCAAACTGAGGTTAGCAATACCTTACTTTCTTTAGTTAACACGAAGGGCTCACATTATTTGGTATTTCACTGTCTGAATAATAGAATTTCTTCTATTCCCTCTATTGCCTTATACCTGCTTGATGACATCCCTATTGACTCCATTGATTCCACATGTTACGTATGCATCAGGTATAAATAAAAGAAAAAAATGTCTTCATAATGTCTTAATTATTTGAATATCTGTAGTCCGTAAGTAGCACAACAGATTTCTTTGTATATCAGGAAGAAATCATGATGCTTGTTACTTTCACCCGAAATGACTGATATTTTTTTTTTCTTTTCTGGACGTCTTAAACGCTGCTGGAATGTTGCTGTCATTTACAGGAAAGTAAAGTATTCTCAAATAAGTACTGTTGTGCAGCTGAAAAATAAATATTCCATCAGAAAATGTGTGTAAGAATTAATTAAATTCGTTTGTAATTAGCCTGTGAGCACTAGTGAGATTGTTCGACATGATGGCAGGTTAACTATTCATATAAAGGCATTTGACTTTGTCCACATTTGTAATATGTTGCCTGAATGATAAGGAATCCCAAGTCGCAAGGTACAGGCACATAGCTGGGAAAGTTAACATATTTGAGGTCGTGTGAGCAACAGTTTCTGGATTACTTACGTTGATTACAGAGGGGTTAACCTTTTATCAGACAAGAGTATATTCATTTTCATATCAAAGCGAAAAAAAAAAAAAAATGAAATAAAATGCAGGAAGTGGGTGTGAACGGGAAATGAATAAGAGAATACGATGTTCATTTTTTGCGAGCGATGAAAAAATAATAACGTTACCATTTAGGTATCAGATAAAAAGACAGAATCCCAGAAGTAGTTTCATTTTTAGAATATCTTTTACTCTTGCAGTTTATTCCAAAGAATTACATTTCATGTTTTAATGGAAGGAGCTTTATTTCATTTTACTGTGAACACATTTGTTTTCATAGCTCGGGACAATCTGCCAGTAATATATGATGTATCCTTTTCTTGTGCACTTTTTAACCAAATTATTTTCCTGTAGAAATTTTAGGTACAAGAAACGTTTTTCTATGCATAGACACATATGCAAAGGAGGTTTTAAATGAAATTAATCTGGTTTTCTTGAGTAAGTTTTGTAATTTACACAAAATCAACGTGACGCTCTACTACTAAATTGAAAGAATTCAGTGTTTACCAAATTATATTAAAAAGAAACAATGCACTATTCCATTGCTAGGTTTTCTGGGCACGCACACTTCATTTAGGGGAATTGTTTTGCAACTCAAGATGAAAGTTCATTTGAAGATTAAATCTTATATTGCATAAAAATGGGAGGACAATTTGTCACAGAGTATTATAAAGAGTTTTTACACTATTTTTCATTATGAATATCCAGTTTCATTAGCTCCGTTGTATTATAAAATACAAAAACAAAATGTGAAAGGTCGATGCATGTAATTCCTTTGCCTAAGAATATAGCAGCATAAATTTTGCATGAAACAAAAAAAAAAAAACATTTTATTGCGCGTTTGTGTTCAGTGAACGAGAACGTTTTCATTTGGAATCAGTTTTTCGTGGATTTCATCTCAAACACAGGTATTTGAAGCCCCTTATGATAGTGCATTAATTTAAGAAGAACAATGTATTTCACTAGTATTTGAACTCACATTATTAAGTATACATAACAAGAAGTCGCTTAGTAAAAATACCATTGTATATGTCTGAAAAAGTTACAACAAAGTTAAATAGTCCAGATTAAAATTATATTTGTCTAACAGGAAAAAATGTGACAGTGTACTGTATAACTTACCGACATTCTGTATAGGTATTCGCCGATTCAAAATTGCGCATTGAAAGTGAAATCTCACTAACTTAAATTTCTGACGTATTAAAACACGAAGGAAAATAACAGGAATGACACAATTTACAAGCCACTAGTATGCGGTCACACTAAAAGCTAAAAATCTCCCCATTAAGAAAGTTAAGTTGGGTATTTTCTCTCTCTCTCTCTCTCTCTCTCTCTCTCTCTCTCTCTCTCTCTCTCTCTCTCTCGCGGCCATCGGAACTCAATTATACAACGAATTTAGAGGAGTTTTACCCTACAAGATACCATAGCAACTGTCACGAAGCAGACTTGATCTAGTTATGAATAAGTGGTAATTTATCGAGCACAGTTTTATTGTAGTACGGCATCGAGCTAATACTATTAGTAATCTAACTAGTGGCACCAAAGATAAATAATAAATGATAAAGTTTACAAGAAACGTTAAGATATACTAATGTACACTTACATTATTTTAATAACTCACTGAATGTCATACAGAAAATACGATAACTTTGTGACGTAATATTACTTAAGACTATTTGCTTGTTTATACATGACAGAGCGCGTTAAAAAAAATTGGTTAAAGTCATAATATACGATTTTAACGAAACATTAATAAGTCATCAAAATCTGTCCATAAAGATTTCCTTTAAGATTTTCCCTCTCATAAGATTTTCGGATTATTTCGATAGATTATCTTTAATACCGAACTCATTCAAATTACACGGACAAGGCTTTGCTTTAATAGAATGCGTAGAACATCCCTCTTTTTGCAGTTCTATGACAATGCTAATATTGAGACGAGCAAATCCCTCTTCGGAAGAGGGCAGCCTTTATGAGACAAAATCTGACGGAAATGGGAATTTCGGGAGCCCTTATCTCACGCGCCAGTGCTGGACATCAAATCTCGAATATTGGGGT
>JANJGK010002739.1:20000-60000 GCA_039081455.1 Macrobrachium rosenbergii | reverse complement strand
TATATATATATGTATATGTATATATAAATGACACTTTCCTCAACAATAAACATCCAAGAGCCGTTACAATCCACATCCTATTTTTTCTCTAATTTATGAAGACCAATAAATTTCGAGGAAATGAGAGAGAGCTAAAAGGGCGCATTTTGTGTGAATGCGGAGCTCAGCCATTTCGGAGATACCCTTTATCAATTAAGAGGCTCTCGGAAAAAATATCCAGTGCGAAGTTCTCTCTCATGAGTTAAGATATACCCCTCGCCTCCCCACTCTCTCTCTCTCTCTCTCTCTCTCTCTCTCGCTTTGTGTTATTCCGCCCATAGTAAACGTAGGTCTCCGATATCCTCGGGTGACAATAAGCACCGACAAAGAGACTGTTGTCTTCTTAGTGACACCATTGCAGCTGCTGTTATCCCCCTCGCCGATTGCTCATCAATATGCCAGAATCAAGGCCTCACAGTTAATAGTCGTGCGCTTGAGTGCGTGCAAGCGCTCGAATCTGACGGTTATGTGATATTGTTATCATTTTACTTTCTTAGGTATATTCTCTCTCTCATTAATAATTTGTAGCCCGAGTATAAAACGCAGCTTGAGTAACTGGGATTTTACCATGCAATTACTGTATAATGGCTATGATGTGTGTATTTCACATTCAAGAAAATAATTGTTCGAGTTTTTGAGATGGAAACTGACATTTAGCATCGTCAAAAGCAATACAAAAGTCATACTGGAATATCTACATCTCTTCGTGATTTTAAACGCTTCTCTAACTCTTTTTCTAATCCAGAGTTACATCAGTAATTAATTTCAAAACCTTTACTAAACGGATAGCTAACATTCAACATTTTCTGAACTTATGAGAGAAAACAGTTGGGAACTTTTGTAAAAGAAGAAAATACAGTGGTTTTTATAAAAGAATATTAATTACTATTGCCAACCAGTTTTCTATTAATTTTTGTATAACATACTTTATACTCTATATAAAACAACATATCCTGAGAGCTTACATCCCAGGCGTGGAATCCCATTTTTTAAATGGAGGACTTATGAGCCTTGTAGAGGTACATAGAATTCCTCCCCCCCCCCACACACACACACACACACATATATATATATATATATATATATATATATATATATATATATATATATATATATATATATATATATATATATTTTTTTTTTTTTTTTTCTTTTCTTTTTTTGACAATAAGCACTTCAAATCATAGAGTATTACTTTTCTGCCTAACTCTTACAACTTATATTTTACAGGCTAACGGAGAAATAATTACAAGACCCTTGTCAGTAAAAATAAAATATAATTCTGAATCTAATCTAATACGTCAAATTCTCCTTTTCGCATAATTTGATGACCGTGGCAATTTCAATATTCTTTAGGAATCAGAAAATATCTCGGAAATGGGAAATTTCGCAGGCCCTTATCTCTGCCGTCAGTGGAGGCATTAAATCTTGGATACTGGGATGTTTCAATTTGATGGATCTCGGGCTATTTGATGAACGGCACATTCTTTTCGACGCTTTGCTTTATCTCGATTCCTTGTTCTTAAAAGCAAACGGAGATTAAAATGGCCAATTTTTGGCTAAAGTCGATTAGCGTCCTCATTTGTTATGTAATTCAAATAAGTGATTAATTTGCTCCTATAGGTTTATAAGCAGGAATTATGGATACCTGCTTGTCCAACACGAGAATGGTCAATGCAAAGTTAAGTTTAAAAAATATTACTTGCAAATGCTAAGTATACATAGATTTATACCATATTTATATACGGTATGTATATATATATATATATATATATATATATATATATATATATATATATATATATATATAATATATATATATATATATATAAATATATATATATATATATTATATATATATATATATATATATATATATATATATATATATATATATATATATATATATATTCATATATATTCTGCCACATTGCGTAAGAAATGAAAATGTTCTTTTACCAAAATTTCCTCTTACTCGGTGTCCCCCAAATGCAGTTCTGTGCGTCCTGTTCTCTGTCGCATTCAGCTTCAGCGATGCATTCCGAAGCCCCATTTCAAAATGATGCTCTCCTCCTGACCTCCTTCCTTGCAGTTCAAATTCATGACCCTCACAGTTCCGGAATCTCTGTACCAGGATATTGACAATTCTCGTCTTTACATTTGCAGTTGAAACTTGGAACCAATATCTGTCTCTTGTTTACATTTCCTTTGGTACTGCTGATATTGCTTTGACTTCATATGCATTTCACCGATTATAACAAATGATAAAGCCATTATTATTAGCTTCTTCCAGTTGGTGGACTCCTCTCGCATCCATTTCTTTTCTGTAGCAATTCGAAACTTGTTCTCTTTCTGCGTACTTTTTTTTTATTTATTCACTAACTTCTGCAAACAATGTGGTTTTCAAGATTTTTCACTTCTTATTGTTTCTCATTCATCTTACATCCAGTGACATGAAGGAAGTGAATAACATACCTAGCCAGCGAGCTCTACCATTGAGATGATTCGGGCTTATATAATTTTAAAAAATCTATACTTTTCTAGAATATGGCAATAATACATTCAGGAAATTAGCTATATTTTATTACCAATCATTTAATATTTTTCGTAAGAAGCGAAGACTACATTTATACAGAATACGTAATAATTCTTACATTCTAGTCTTCATGAGAAATAGATAACTGAATTTATTACTACGTATCTCAAGTTTTCTTGAGAGGAAGAAAACAATCATTAATGTGAGCCATTCAATCTGAACGAACTTCAAAACCACCGATCACCCATAAAACATTCCTGGAATATCGAAAATTATGTTTTGAGAAGTTCAATAAACAGTCATCGCAGGTTTAATTTCAAATGGCATAATTCTCTAAAGAAAGGAATCTAGCTCAATGTTATTTTTTGAATGCATTGTTGCGGTCCCAAGACGCCACACGAATTCTGTTTTGGGCAGTCAGATTATTCGTTTTGTGGAAAGAATTATTATTCAGTCATGCAATTTGAAGCCGGAGACAAAGCGGAGGGAATTCCGAGTTTGTCGAACCATGTTCTTGTAATTCCATGATGCTGACAGCAATGCAGCATGTATGTATATATATATATATATATATATATATATATATATAGTATATATATATATATATATATATATATATATATATATATATATATATATATATATATATATATATATTGTTACGTGTGAGGGTCTTGGTTGATCATGTATTATTCAATTTACGTAATTTTTACGGCCCTGCAAACCAAGATTACACGTAACCTGCCACTTGAAGCCAAAAGTTAACCTCAAAGACAGTCGTTAATTAGCCAAAGGTCGCCAGTTAAGGGTAATTAACCTTAACAAGAATATTTGAGATGAATTTGATTTTAAACGCAACGGTTCTTCCAAACATTCGGACGCGAGGCATACAAAAGCATCGAGATTTAACCTGATTTTGCTTACCCTAAATCCTAGGTATTTTACTGGAATAACGGGGTTGAAGCTAACAATATAATAATTAGGCTTAATCTAGACTTCGTAAACACATATACAGTAAGTGGGGGATGAAGGAGGAAACAAAAGAAATGCGAAATACAGAAAAAAGATAAAAGAATGGGCGAAGTTTTGAACAAAAAGCGACTTTACCTTAGGACGAACATTGTGCGCACCAACACCGCCGAGAGGGGCTTCGCAATTGCTTCTTCACTTCACTAATAGAATAATAGAAAAAGAAAGGGGACAGGGCCACCTTCCAGACGTCTGCCCGAGACGGCGGCTAGTTTCTCTCTGAAGTTCCCTGACCAGCCTAGGTCAGAACAGTCACACCAGGTGTCCACGTTCTTGTTTTCAAAACGTTCGCCATGAGACAGGTAGAAAGGAAAAAGGACCTTAGGACCACCTATTTTTAAGGCTGATATGGGAATTTTCCTATAGGGGAAAAATGGCTAAATGCTACCTATCCTTTTCAACGGACGTTAAAGTTTGAACTGAAGACGCTCCTAGCGTGGGACAAAGCAATTTCCCTGTCTTGATCAGGCTGATACTACTATCCCTAAATGTTCGAGGGCGAACAGCGTAAATATTTATAAAAAAAAAAAAAAAAAAAATATATATATATATATATATATATATATATATATATATATATATATATATATATATATATATATATATATATATATACATGTCCTCGCAAGATATTTTTGCTTAAGCATTATTTATTTTACATTTAATAATTTATTTAAATTTATATCTACTTCTTTGTTAATTTGTTAATGTATTTTTTTTTTCCAATAACTGACCTTTTCTTTCTGTATTTCCTATCATTCTCTGCAATTTCTTTCAAATGAACACTGTATTTTCTGGAAGCTTGAATTTCTAGTCAACGGCTCCTGTAGGCCTGTTCCATATGAATGAGGTTCATCTATATATTTAGGTTCAGTAGTGATCGGTAGTCATACTTTTATGTTTCGACGATTGAACAAGTATTTATCCCTCAACGGTTGTTTGCACTAGAAAAAACCACTTCAGTGGAATGCATTAGCTCCTAAGACATCTGTTCTGTAGGGCACTTCGTTATAACCGTTATTAAAGTAATTGTAATTTAATGTTATCAACGTACTTGTAATGAAATGTTTTTAATGTGTTTGTAGCGTAGCGTTATCAACCTACATATAAGGTTATAAACGTACTTGTAATGCAACGTCATTAACCTGCTTCTAATATTATTGTCGTACATCTAATGTAATGGTATTAACGTATTTTTAATGTAACATTATTAACGTACTTGCAACGTAACGTTATTAACGTACTTGAATGTTACCTTATTAACGTACTTACAATGTAACGCTATTAACGTACTTGCAATATGATGTTATTAATGCACTTGCAATGCTACCTTATTAACGTACTTACAATGTAACGTCATTAACGTACTTACAATATGATGTTATTAATGCACATGTAATGTTATGTTATCATCGTACTTGTAATATGACGTTAATGACATACTTGTAATGTAGTATTATCTTTAATACCAGGGCTAAAGTTAGTGTTTCTGCTGTGTGTTAAATGAAAGAATTGATATTTTCCTGACTGAAGACTTTCTAAAGACATATCTTATATACTCGGCAACTTCCTGTCAATTATTGAAATTTTCTATGAATCGCTCTTTTTATATAGAAAATTTGTCAGACTGACTGCACTCAATTCAGAAATTCATATACTTCATAATGTTAATAGTTTGTTTAATATTTGATTTTAGACAACTATCACCCAGAATTTCTGAGCTTCTGTTAAACTATCACCCAGAATTTCTGAGCTTCTGTTAAGTACGAAAAAGCAACAGTTATATTCCAGTTTCTACAATAAGCAAACACCTCTCTCTCTCTCTCTCTCTCTCTCTCTCTCTCTCTCTCTCTCTCTCTCTCTCTCTCTCTCTCTCTCTCTCTCAGTTTAATATTCATTAAAAAAAATATATCTATGAGTAGACAAGAAACAGGTACAACGTACACTTTATCGCAATTAGTTCCATCATTGTCACTCATAAAGCTTAAACCTTGGAAATGGATTCATCGAATATAAAAATGAACTAAAACCCAATCCGATTTTTATATAATTAACAGAGGAAGATGGAATCTCAAGATCCCTTGGAAAGAAATGAGATAATTGGCGAATTCACTCTTGTGTCTGATATCATTCTCCCAGAATTTGAGAAACACGTTTTGAAATGATTCTGGTGAGTTTGATATCTTAAGAGACTTTATGGTATCTCGGAAGACGATACGTTTCTCAAAGTTACCTTATGGAGACAACTGGAATGGGATCCTGTCTTACGTTCGAGTGACACGTATAAATATTCTGTTTTCGTTTTTCATTTTTTTATTCAGAAGTCTCATTTTTATATTCACGTCCTTTGAATTTAAACTTATAAAATCTTCAACTTTTTACTTTAATGCCCATGATGAATAACATCGTCATTTAAAAGGAAAGGGAGATTACTTTGCAAAAAAAGCAATGCTGACTATAGAAGTGAAAAAAAGTGATAAGATTTTGGAAAGGAAAGTAAAACAAGTAAAAAATCAGCCGAAGTTTCTTCGACGCAGTCGAGTTTTCTGTACAGCGTACAATCAAGGCCACCGAAAACAGATCTAATTTTAAGTGGTCTCGGTCTAATGCTGTATGAACCGCGGCCCAAGAAACTTTAACCACGATCCGGTGGTGGCCTATCTTATATAATTACCAGAAGCACAATTATGGCTAACTTTAACCTTAAATAAAATAAAAGCTACTGAGGCTAGAGGGCTGCAATTTGGTATGTTTGATGATTGCAGGGTCGATGAACAACATAACAATTTGCAGCCCTCTAGCCTCAGTAGTTTTTAAGATCTGAGGGCGGACAGAAAAAGTGCATACAAAAAAAAAGTGCGGACGGACAAACAAAGCCGGCACAATAGTTTTCTTTCATAGAAAACTAAAAACTTGCAAGAAGAACAAACTTTCCTCTACAAAATCTATTATAAATCAGAAGCATTCAAACAGATAGAATTTTATGGGAAGGGAGTACAAGTTTTTGGCTAATGTTTGCTTATAGGGCATTAAGAAGTTCGCAACAGCGAAGCTGAGCAATATGACAAGTGCCTTAAAGTAAAGATAAAACTTGCAAGGAATGTTTAAGCTTATGACATTTGGTTAAGTGGGAGAAAGACGACCAAGATCAGACCTTAAAGTAGAGACCATATCATATATATATATATATATATATATATATATATATATATATATATATATATATATATATATATATATATATATATGATATACATATATATATATATATATATATATATATATATATATATATATATATATGTTTTATGGTGAATGATATATTGTTCACTTGTGATTACGAAGTCATAATAACTCCATAGCAGAGAGCATTGAGAGATATATATTACATAAAAGTAAAATGGCGAAAGTTATGTGAGAAGGTGGGGGGGGGGGAAGGAAAGTGAATATTAATTTTTTTTTTTTTTTTTTAAGCTCATAGGTAAGATGGGTGAAAGAAGAGTGAGGGCAGTTAGCTAGCTAACCATGGTAGGGAATAGTTTAGAAAGTGAAATATTAGTAAGAGTAATGTCAAGTGTGGTTTATCCGCAATTTTATTATGGTAAGGGTACAATTTTTCTAATATTAACATAATACAATAATAATTTTACATTATAACAACATGGTAAATTGTACATATTGCATATTTTGAATTTTATTTCTTATTAGTATAATCATATTTAAAACATAAAATAAAATAAAAAAATTAGTTCCAATTTCCTCATTTTAACCTTGATGTTAATTATCATAATGATTTTGCATGATACCTACATAGTAAACTCTAAAAATTACTTTTTCACAAGGCATTTCTTAATAATATAATGGTTGAGGTTCATCACGATGAATATATGAAGATACTCTTCTCCACCATCTGTGGTCTGTGTTGTTTGGGTGGCAGCAGTAAACAGATCAAGCGAGTCAACTTACGTATTTTGTCTGTGCATCGCTAAATTGTAATAGGTTTCTAATTGGCCAATATTCTATGAAGATCCTCTTTTTATCACAGTAGAAATTAAGAGCAAATAAACCCAACCACAGGAAATCTTACAAGCTGACAAATAATTTAGTTATTAGAAAGCACAGAGATATTGCACAGAGAAGCACGGTTCCACAGATTGCAAATAGCAGAGGCTGTGAGTATAAATCAACAGTGGCCTGCGTTAAACATACAGGGGAAATCGGACTTCATCCTTCCTTCTACAAGCAAACCACAGGACATCCGTAAGAATCCGAAGGGAGACACGAGCGACAGAACAACCCTGGACACGAATACCGATAACGAAGCAAATCAAGACTATCGGCCAGAGAAGGGGATCGTGCCCTTGCCCACGCCCTTTGCTGCAAGCCCCGTCATAGGACGCATCCTACGGAGTACTAGATAGACTACCAGCAAGAGAATAAGACCCGCCGACCAATAGAAATTCAGCATCCCAGTAATGTCACGTTTAAAATTCACAAGTCCGCATGCAGTAATAAAAACCTTCTATATCAGTTTATAATCAAGTCCTAAAGACGCCGCCGAGAGGTGGGGAAACGGTCCCATCTGCTAGAAAAAGTAAATGGAAAAAATCTAGAATAATTTTTCCTTATTCCTGAGAAGCTTGCTTGAAGAAAAAAAGAAGTATAGACTGATTCAAAGTCATGGTAAAAAGAGAGTATCTGCGAACAATGCCATTTACATTAGCTTCAATATATATATATATATATATATATATATATATATATATATATATATATATATATATATATATATATATATATATGTATATATATATATATGTATTATATTTATAAGAGAGAGAGAGAGAGAGAGAAAATTGACTACATGAAAAAATTTAGTAGATTTTATAGAGCTGAAACCACGAAGAGACCCGATAACGACGTTATAGAGTAGACCTGGAATATCCTTTAGACCCGACCCAACCTTCTCTCTCCAGAGACCGCAGAGAACGGGAAAACGGTCCAAGGTTCAGAGCCCTAATGCTTTCCAGCAGCAGCATTGTAACCTTACACTCTGGAAAACCACATGAGGGCCTGTTTTTTCTTCCCTCACTTTTCTGAATATCTAAAGAATAGGACCGAGTCCTCAGGACCTTTTAGGATCTCTTATGATCCTAGATAGCATGCCATTTGTAGGCACTCTGGAATAGCATGTTTTTCTCGGGTATGGTAAGTTGGCGTGAGTTTATTTTATTGTGTTTCCTTCTATTTTCTTTTACCTAATTATTATTCAAAGAAACTTCTTACATAATGTCAACTTTCTTATTTTTAAGGTAGTTTTATATCTGCTTACGCGTTCTACATTAGGATAGAGCCTTAGTCAAATATTAATGCAATAATCACAAAATTCGGCTGTTGCTCCAAATATTAGTCTATATATATATATATATATATATATATATATATATATATATATATATATATATATATATATATATATATATATATATATATACTGGGTGATTGAAAAGTAACTCCCTATTTTAATATACTTATAATTTATTTATATATTGTAATATTTTTCTCACATTTTTTGTATATGTTCCTTATCGTATGGGAATTAAATTTATGGTGTTGGTTTTTGTTCAGATCAATTAATTTGTTTGAAATTTGGAAGCTCTATAAACATGGCTGGACATATTACCCAGCAGGAACGAGCCAAGCTAGCGGCACATTACGAAGTTTGGAGATCCGTTGTTCAAGTGCAAAGACGGCGGAGGACCATTAAGGAAGACATGCTCAAGTTGGCGCAAAGACGATCAAGAATTGTCATGCAAAACTCATGGCTACAGGATCTGTAATTGATACTCGAAGAAGCGGTCGCGCTTTCAATTCCAGTGACTGGGAGATGGATGGGTCGTCGTGGTCCGCATGAGTGGTCAGCCGGAAGCCCTGACTTAATACCCTGCGACTTTTTTCTTTGGCGTTGCTTAACAGAGCAAGTCTACTCTACCAAACCAAACTTTGGAAGAACTTGAAGGGCGAATAGGAGTTGTGTCTTCCATGCCAAGAGAGTCCCTGGGGAAATCAGTTGATGCGGTTCCCGGGCGGCTTGAGAAGCTGGTGGCGAATGCTGGTGGCCATATCGAATTTTAAATAATACTCCATGCTATAAGCTTTCTTCTCATATTCATTTATTGTAAAAAAATACTGGTAAGAAATAAATTATAAGAACAATGGATCTCCAAACTTCGTAACGCAGGGTAGGACTTCCGTCCAGCCATGTTGGTAGGGCTTCCAAATTTAATTTCAATCAAAATAAACGATTTGAACGAAAAACAACACCATGGATTTAATTCTCACACATTAAGGAACATCCATATAAAATTGAGCAAAATATTACGATATATAAATAAATTATAAATATTTTAAAATAGGGAGTTAATTTTCAATCACCCAGTATATATATATATATATATATATATATATATATATATATATATATATATATATATATATATATATATATATATATATATATATATATAGTTATTTTTTCATGTTTAATAATACTTTTAAAGGCATATTACTTACAGTGCTTGATAATCAGAGATTCTTAGAGATAAAAATGATATAACTTATTCTGATATAAAATTCGGCACGAAAAATAAAAGGAAAAGTAGATTGTGTTCTTACTGACAAATGTAACGACAAATGCTTGAAAATGATTAGGTATAACTTTCCCTCGTGAAAAAATCTCTAATAGGAAACCGGGGAAAAACAAAGTGGGTTTAACCACGAAGATGAATTTCAAAGGACCATGACCACAAATTTCTTCTCTTCTTGTTGATTTCTTATTCCCTATAATAATAATAATAATAATAATAATAATAATAATAATAATAATAATAATAATAATAATAATAATAATAATAATAACACCCTTTTTATCAACAGTCATTCAAGTTTAGGATTTCCAAAGGTCAGCCTTCTAGTAACATATCCAATTGCAGGTAAGTCTTCTAATTTTCTTTAAGGTGAGATGAGACACATTACAAGAAAATGGGTCTAAAAGCCAGCTTCATCCACCAGGAATGTTAATCTCCACCCTGGATTATCCCTTGATCCTTTGTCCTTGTCTTTTCTGTTCAAAGAACATGTTGCCAAGATTAACAAACTGTAACCCCCCCCCCTTATGTTTTTGTATATAAGGCTCTGTCAGCTTCTTTTGTATTCAGTGTGAACTTGAAAATGTAAAAGAAACTACGAAAGTACTTGTTCAAATTACAGGTTTTTCCCTCGCCATCTGACATGGATTTTATAATGTTCTCAAGCATGCGTCCCTTCGTGCTGCATTGGAGATATATATATATATATATATATATATATATATATATATATATATATATATATATATATATATATATATATATATATGTATATATATATATATATATATATATATATATATATATATATAATTGACTATTAAATGAAAAATTAATAACTTTTATATTTATCAAATAGCCCTGAACCTAGAGCGCTGCAGTTTTTCCAGACTAACATCTTTTCTAGCATACGGAGATATTGGAGCTACTGGGACATAAAGCATCTTCCTGCGCAAAAGCCCTCTCGTGCTCTACTGTGTCAATACTACATCCCCACTTTTACGCGTGATATGTAAATACTGTAACTGACAATTAAATGAAAGATTTATGACCGGATATGTTTCACTTTGGTTTGGAGTAGTTCTCTCTAAAACTCTCCATGAAAGATTTGAGGACTACTTTTGCGCTCGAATGTCAGGGGAACACAAATGGAAACAACAGGTTTTAGAACTCATTAACAATGCGACTTGCATTGATGTTAATCACGTGTTGTTTGTTAACTCTCCTCTGTCTCTATTT
Organism: Macrobrachium rosenbergii; assembly: GCA_039081455.1. Classification (NCBI taxonomy): domain Eukaryota; kingdom Metazoa; phylum Arthropoda; class Malacostraca; order Decapoda; family Palaemonidae; genus Macrobrachium; species Macrobrachium rosenbergii. Next base: position 48,510 of record JANJGK010002739.1, on the reverse strand, counting down.
TCCACAACTGAACGAGGCTACGTTTCAAACTTTTGTTTCCATGAGATATATTCATTATCACCTTCTTTGCTTGCTGGCTAGATTTATTAAGACTTTGGTATGGGAGTTATCTTTCCATAATTCAGCTCTAGCACTAATTACGCTTTATATTGAATTTTTTTTTACCGTTCCTTAAATAAAAAAAACTCCTCTGTCCTCAGAATAACTTATTTCAATCTAATGAAAAAACGTTCAGCAAATTCTGACACATTAAAGCCTTAGAAAGGGTAAATTTTCATATATATTCAGTAATACATAAAGTGCTTCTCCGTGTCTCAGCATTAAGAACATCTTTTCCTCTCGAATTCTCAAGAAAAACTGTTGGGGGTGAGAAGATAAAAGTTGAATTTGTGCAGAGTACCACTTTTTTATATAAATTACTTAACTCTCTCTTTTGATAACATCTAACTAGCTTATTTTTAAATGATGAGTCAGTCTTTTACTTTGATCAAAACTAACATGCGTAACTTCATTATCTTTATGTACAATAGCATTAAATATTCTGTTTTCTTTTAATTTTCCAACCCTCGTAACTTCGGTTTTTTTATATAATAATGTCACTAGACTATACCCCGTAAAAGTAAACCGAAATCATCAAGATATGCAGTGAATACCTTACATTACTTAAGTGAGGGGTTAAAGAAGATTAAGGATATAGAAATACGTAGGTGGTAGATACAGTAATTTTCATCAGAAATAGAGAAGAAGAATGTTTATTTGTTTTGCCTCTGCCATACAGTTCAATCAATTTTATAGAACTGAAATGAGTATCATCTTGGATAAAACAAAGGTATATAATGAAAACAAAATAAAATAAGAGTAAAAGGCGATCGCGTAATGAGGTCTAAGAAGGATATTAATGAGAAGAAATCTGACTTCTTAGAATATATTGGTCACGTAATGAAAACTATTACGGACAGTTGTACTGAATTCGAACTGTGCTTGATTACTGAAAAATTTATGATTAGTTCAAGACAGCAATTCACTACTTTCATGGCATATGTGTATATCGTAACTTGTACATTTACGTAGTAATAAAAGTGGTTTCAAGGATCTTTACATAGAGAGAGAGAGAGAGAGAGAGAGAGAGAGAGAGAGAGAGAGAGAGAGAGAGAGAGAGAGAGAGAGAGAGTTTAGTGTGCTCTTAGTAAAGAAGTTTGCAGAATTCTTAGCATCGAGGGAAAAAGATGTGTGAGTTAGTGACCTTCGATAGACTACAATAGACCCTGAAGGTACTTGGCAAAGAAATTGTAGACTATAATGATGACCTAAATGGTGGTTCAACTCAAACACAGAGCCCAAGAAAAACTAGTCATCTACTAAGGGACAGTCCAAAAGACTCTCCTGATACAGTGAAGGTTTTAAAGATAGCTAATATAACATTTACTAACGAATAGTAAATCCCAAGCAATTATTGAACGTCAGGTTCATTTTATTATGGAAGGTACCTCCAATAATTAAGGGTTGTTTACCGATGGCATCGGACTTTTCCTTGGTGGTCACCGGTCCATGTACTGACCTGTCCCAAAGTTGCTTAATTTAGCCAACTGAATGATGATTGGCGACATATCAAAAGCTTGGTAAAGCCTGTGCTTGCAAATCGGTAAAAACAAGTTCAAATCCAGCTTAAGGGCTGAGGTTTACTTCTCTCAGTAATTGTCAGGTAAAGCATATATATATATATATATATATATATATATATATATATATATATATATATATATATATATATATATATATATATATATATATATATATATATATATATATATATATAATATATGAGAGAGAGAGAGAGAGAGAGATTCATAAAATGGTTCTTTCCTAGAAATACTTTTCTCTCTTTTCTCTGTTCTAGTACTTTTCCAATGAGGATAATACGACTGCTGTGATATCATAAAAAGTAATTTTTAGCCAAGTCACCTTCACAGCAAGAGCGATGACCTCAGCTTTGCATATTTGGAGGCGTCTTTATGTAAATATTATGTATGATCCTTTTTTTTATCGCTGGTCAGTCTTTCAGCTCGGAACAAATCTTTGCATGAATCTATTTTTATGCCCCGTTGTTTTTCCATACCAAAAACAAGTGTTTTCCTCGGTTTCTTTGCTGTAGTAAAAAAACATTCTATGTATTGCATTATCCACCAATTTTTCTTAGTATATTTTGGCACTGGTATGATGCACTTCTTTATTAGATTTGCTTTTACTTAATTTGACCACGAAACATAAAACTGTAAGTGAAATATATAGTTTATTGCATATTCTGCAACTAGAAAGGGAAACGACAGGAATTAATGTGGTCTTCAACTCGAGTACAGAGGGCGCTGGCCAGGCAAGTCACTGAAATCCCCAATTAGAAGATTATTGCCAACATCCATTATCAGGAACTGATTATATTACATTTATCACCACAAAGGTATTGGGGAAGTAAATAAAATGCATTACACTTGCTTCTGTGGGACGGGGTAGGCGTGGAACCATAACTAGTGGGTAACAGTACTCGATCTAATTCTAGGCTTATGTAGTTTCATACCTGGTTTTCAGACTGTTGGGTGAATAAAACGTTGTCCCAATCGAGGAGTAGGTTACAGATAACGTACAATAGACACCGTTGATGCTGTGGTAACCATCCATGAATTGTTGATAAGTTAGTAGCTGATTTCATACGATCATTTTATTTTGTTGATTAGTTAGTAGTGGATTTTTCTTATTTCCGGTCACATCATAGTGATGCAGCATAGATAGTCATAACGATATGATGAAAACAATTCGGCTCCCTGAAGTTCTACAAATGATGTGATGATGATGATGAAGATTGCCATCATAATTATTACTAGTAATGATAATTTTACGGAACTATGATGCAATAAGTTTACAAATAACTAATTCCAGATTCTCCGGAGATCATGTTCGAATTCTAAATCTTAAAAAAAAAAATCAATAACGTATTGAGTGAATGGAGGCGAAATATTAGTTTTCAATCTTTCCCATGTCAACTTAAAGAAAAAAAGAATAGACAATCATTACACAATTACATTACTCGGAAAACTTGAGTAGCGATATGATGAAAGGGTCCTCTGCCTTAAAAAGTTTGCAATGCTTTCCAAAATTATGCTGTCGATGCATCGTAAAATATCAGAAGAAAAGAAAAAAACAATCGACCGGCAATATGATGAAGATACTTTAAACGGTTTATGGGCAGTAGTTTACAAGGGTGGAGTTAGGGGATAGTTGAAACCCTGAAACCTCCAATAAAACGGGTTCTCAAAGTTTGATCTATATTGATTCGTGAACCTTTTGGAATTTTATGGTATTAATCATTCCTCTTCTCTTTTGTTTTAATTTTTCATAAACTATATATTTTTTACTATAACTGCTTGATGTTTTACAATGGAGTAATTTGGTTAATGGATTAGTGGTACGACAATACAGATGACTGGAAAACAGACATGACAGTATTTTGGGATTTTCATACAAAAACTGGCAGAGTGCAAAATTAAATGCAGCATGAAAATGAAAATAAAGTAAAATCTGTACGGTAATTGTTCCATATGAAAGTTTGATCAAGAATATTATATTCTATAAGGAATTAAAGCACGTCAACAAGCAAGACAGCAATTTCTACAGAGACTCAAAATATTCACGACTGGGAATAGCAGAAATGTTGATTATTCTGATGAGATACGGTAATCATGAAATGAAATAATTATGCTCGCGTCTCAAATACTTTGGAGCAAGGCATTCATTATGAAGACAGTGTCAGCTCTTTCAGAGCTAAAGTTGCAACCTGGGTTTTGCCTGAGGTGTCGTAGCCCTGAGGTCAATTTCAGAAGTTAGTCACATTTCCGAAAGGCTCCCGACATCTTTTTTGGATTTTCAGATTTAATTCCCCCTTGGCACATTGAAGACGATGGCTCTTTATTCGAGGAAATGTTCCCATAAAAGACACAATAAAACGGGAGTTATGCCTTACATAAACTTCCTGTACCTCCTGTCAAAAATGGGAATTAGTTAGAGAGAGAGAGAGAGAGAGAGAGAGAGAGAGAGAGAGAGAGAGAGAGAGAGAGAGAGAGAGAGAGAGAGAGAGATCATTTGGTAGAACTCCTGGTCGAAAGAAGAGATACAAGTATTAAGGGAATCATGAACACAAAAGAACTGCAAAGCCTTTGCTATATCTAGAATACCCATGACTCCCTTGGTTATCTCCTGGGATCCTAAAGACCTGTGAAAATATTCGTAAGAAATGAAAATGCTAACGACACTGATAATATTAATTACCTCCGTGATATAAATTTTCCCGTCTTATGCGGAGTTGCCTAACAAGATTCCTTATGATTAGTATTTAAATAAAAGATGCAATCTGACAAATAATACTGATGGTGTTTTAACTGATAAGTATTACTTACTACCGTCTTCAAGGGCAGTGAAACTATCCTTTACCTTTGAGTCATGTGGCAGGGAAGATGTATCCTTACAAGGGTATGGCCGCTAGTTACTCCATGGCTTATCATTCATCGCACGGAAATTACAGTGTATATTTATTAATGATTATGAATTCAAATGACAAAGAACGTGCGCCAACACGCGCAGCACGGGCGGAGCAATAGAGAGAATGAGTCATAAAATCAGAAAGAGACATAGAGAGAGAGAGAGAGAGTAGATGGAACGTATGATATTCCTTGAACTACAGTATTTTGGAGAGAGAGAGAGAGAGAGAGAGAGAGAGAGAGAGAGAGAGAGAGAGAGAGAGAGAGAGAGAGAGAGAGAGAGAGAATCTTACCACTTAATAAGAAACATTACTCTGGAGGGGTACCCTGCTGAGATGAACAACATCAGGCTAGCAACTTCCAGGACAGAAGATTGTTGCCGAGCAACCGAATGCCACTGGCATGCCAAACCCTTTTACGTAACCTCTTTCCTTCGAAGATTATTAGGGTGTTCGATTAAGGAGTATTTGAGAAAAAATACGGAATGGATGCGAGGATATTTGAACTGGTAAATACAGAAAAGACGAAGACATTTTGAAATGCAGTGTTGCTTAGTCGAAGATTATTGCATTTATCAGTGAAAATTAGTGTTTTTAATAACTATTGTAAGTTAAAACTGCATGATGATAAATTGTCCTTATACATACGAAGTAGAGTTGTGCTAACAGTCTCGTAATGGTTAGTGTTGTCCGTTAATGAAACGTAATGAATATGCAAATGTAAACATTTAATGCATACATATATGTGAGTATTCCTGTGTGCGTAATCAACAGTTAAACTTTGATTTATTATTATTAAAATAAAAAGGTTTAAATGGCGAGCATAGCATGCACACTTATTTATTAATGTTTTTATATTTGTAAAAAACTTGCGTGCATGTAATTGCAGTAAGAGAACCCCTCTATTTTAAAATGTTTTTGGATTCTGTTTTTACTAAACGTTTGTATATCCGAAAGAGAAATGAAAGAATGTCTCCTCTGTGCACAGCTTCGATCTAGTCAGGGGTAGAAATTTCCTTCATTATGGCATCACCATCATCATCATCGTCATGGCCTCCTAAGTCGTGCGATGAAAAGGGCCTTCAAGAACAACTTGACATCTACTGATTAGCATTAATACTTTTACATCAAAATTCGTAAAACGCATTGTCAATTTTTTAAAAATATTACCTTTTTTTTTTATTGCAGAGATGATAAAGTACGGCCCTTTCCGAGAACAAATCCTAATCATGGGGTTCGACTGAGAAAATCCCTAAAGTGCAAAATGCTCGAAACATTCCCACAGTTAAATATCGTCTAACTCTCATCGATGTCCTCCAAAAGTTTATGATCGTTAGGTATTTAAGTCACAGCTGAATCATTGTTTTTCCAAGTATTTGATTAACACAAAGACAGTAACCTCGGACAAGCTCGAAATCCTTGAGGCAGGTCAGAATCAATAAAGTTATTCGCTCGGTTCAGTCCCCTGGGTTCATAACGTGAATATGTCAAGCGTCTTCATTTACGCCGAGTATTTCTTCATAAAAATGATATTGCAAGGAAACTTCCAAGGATATTGGAGTGATTACAATGAGATTTCTATTAAAAGCCGAAAATTGTTCGTCACACTTTTTGAACCGAATGTAGGACACTAGAATAAAAAAAAATCTTTATTTGTTTCTGAAGAAATTCAGCAGATCACGTTAAGTTTTCAAAATAAACGACGCGTGCTCAATTATTAGACAATTTTGAGGTAATCTTCATGCATATGGATTAAAAGATAATTAATGACGAGGTATGAGAATCCCGTAAAAGATACCCTAATCAAATATATATATATATATATATATATATATATATATATATATATATATATATATATATATATATATATATATATATATATATATATATATATCTGAGTATTTTAGGTATTTAGATTCATAGGGAGAATGAAGACTAAGTACATGAAAAATGTGTATTGTCTGGATGATGGGGTTGGTCAAGGGAGGTGACTGACACTTACATTTGGCAGCCTGGACCAGTTTCATGCGAATAACATCTCACGCTTGATTTGCGTTATGTACAGTAATTCGTTGCTTATTTGCTTAGTCAATTTCAGCATTCAGAACATTGCATAGATTGTTTTCTTTGTTTCATAAATATGCATAAATTATTTTACAGTTGGATATTTTTTAAATATCTTTTAACTTCTTTAAATATTTGAGTTATCAGTTTCTTTACACGTCTCACCCGTTATCGTATTATGAATCTGATATTATTCTCTACAACGAATCATATATTTCCATTCAAATATGCTTCATTTAATTGTTGAAAAAAAAATCGTGAAATGCGTGTGAAATAACGATTTTTTGTTTAGATTAGCCTACTTGTGTACACGAAGAAAATCAGAAAATGGTTAATTTGGGATAAATCCCTTCTGTAAGTCCGAGAAAAACTCTTGTCTAACACGCAGTTGGAAAAAAGATAACGCCAATGTTCACTGTAGAGTAAGATTAACTAAAAGAGAAAAAAAATTATCAGAAAGGATCTGCCTAAATTTTTTTAAAGATTTTCCCCCCCGATCCTGTTTTCCGGAGGCGAGGACCGTCATTTTTCTCCGCGATATACAAGCGAGTTGGACCGGTTTTTTTCAAAAGAGTTCCTGAAAACCTTCCGTGTTTTTGAGTTACATGATCCCATAACTGACAGAGGGCTGGGCAATGGGCATCTGACTATATATTATCCCAAACTAACTTTCTGAAGAATAAAAGGACTGCTAGTGATGTCTAGTATAGCAGGTTTGAGATTTTCCTGATTAGGAAAGAACTAGCAATAATATCTAATATGTTAGGTTTTGGAAGTTACCAGGACGAGCAGCCTATGTTAATGTAATGTAACTGTGAAAAACTGTTTTAACGAAACGGAGCGATGAACATACAGTGAGATAATTACTAAAAGAAACTTTGCAGCGCTACAGAGCCAAATAATTTTATCATTGCTTTCTACAGGTATGCAATTATTTTTTAAGTAACCTTCCTTACAACTGTGAAACAGAACCTTGAAAAACTGTGCTAAAGCCGTTATAGCATTCAGATTAACCAGCAAACACCTCCCCGTGAAGTATCATTGTTATTATTTTGTAAATGCCTTAATATAAAAGTTTATTTAATAACACTTTATAATTATAGGGTTCGTCAGAGCTATTAAACTATTTATTGGTTGTTCCCTTAAGTCTCTGGATGAAGGTGATTACTGTACAAACTGTTTAACTAGGCTTTGTGAAACCCTGTAAAAAAATAACGTTATGCAATGGGACAGGGGTCTTTCGATGTACGCATCGATGGCACAATCTAAACATATCCGGACTTTCGCTTTTCCCGTTGATTTGAAGTACTCACAATAAAAGCAGAGGGGGGAAAAAAGGGTTTACCTCGGGAATAGTAGATATTTAGCGACAAAAGTGTCATGGAAAAAATCGACAGAACATATTCAGAAAAGAAATCCCAGTGTCATTGTCAGTCCCTTTATTTTGTTGATGGTGATGAAGTAATTAAACATCAGGCAACTCAAATAAAACCATTTATATGCCACGAGTGGGAAAAGGACAGCTAGAAATAAAACAGCGCGAATGAAAAAGTAAATTTTAAATATGACTAAATAAAAATAGCTGATAACAACGAATTCTGCAAAAGGCTGGAGAGCTGATAGCTATTGGCAAATAGCAGACAGCAATATCAGACAGCAGCCAAAGCAGCAGCAGCAATAACCGTCAGAAATTCGGCTTCATGGTGATGCAAAGTTTGAACCAAAAACTGTTCATAAAAATGTCGATGCCGATTCCTGCGACCTGGTCACGTAATATCGAACTGGTCAGTATTTGGGTGTCGAAAATGTCTCCCTTGAGGGTTACATGTGTTTTCTTGTAGTTTTTTGTGATGGAGGAATCGAATATTTTTTTCTTTTATTACTGTGCCGAGTAAAAAAGGTATCGAGTTTCTGACAATCAACAAGAAAAAGCTTAGCTAAAAAGGACTCACTCAGTGACTTTTAGAGAGAGAGAGAGAGAGAGAGAGAGAGAGAGAGAGAGAGAGAGAGAGAGAGAGAGAGAGAGAGAGAGAGAATGCGTCACAGTTATGGTTGCACCGTAACATCTTTGGGAAAATTAAGTTTTTTTTTTTAACTTACTGATTGATTTATATAATATCATTTAGATGAATATAATGAAGGAATATGAAATACTAGAAATGTACAAATAACCTAAATTATATCGTTACATTCTATAAGAGAGTTCAAAATAATGTTTTAAAAATACTTCCAGACCGATTATAACGTTAATTACGTAAAATGATTTCATAACAAATTGACGTAATAAAGAGTAGAAAATACGTTGTCTGTTTTATACTTTTTTTTTTATCCAAATATGTTGCAAATAACCAGTTTCCCCTACCGTCACTGAAGCTGTTATTTTGGCAGACGAAAAATAAATACAAGAGTTTTTTTTAAGCATATACTTTGGAATCCAGAAGAGGTCATATGCTTCAACGTTCAAATCAATGTTTTTTTTTCTTTATAGTAAATTATTACTCTGCCTTCCAACGTATAAAGTAAATTATTATGTGAATTTACATCCCCTGAGATTCACCGTTTCATTAAATGTAGTAATAGGATCTCATTGTTCAAAGAAAATGAAAAAGATGATCGAATTTATACGAGCAAAACAATAAAAGTGCACTCATCTGATAAAAAAATCACGAGAGAACGCTATGGTTAAATATAGCAATAGAGCTACAATTTTGGAAGATTGAAATTGTTTTCTTAAAAAAAATCATTTAAATGTAAAATTCGTGGCAATCACAAGCAGTCGAATGTGGAATAAACTCCGTGCAATTTGACTTTTCAATCGTCAACATTAAAACGCGACGATAATGACGAAAACTCTGCTGACGAAATAACCAGGGTTGAAATTGATAACATGCCACGAAAAATGAGGAAAGTTACGAGGGGGCTGAAATGATTTCATTTACGATGTATAAAATGTAACATAATTTTCAACGGGCATAATGAAAAATAAACCTCTTTTGAAATTTTAGAGAAAGAACATACAGAGGAAAATTGGTGATGAAGATACCTAAATTAGTTTTAACGAAATGCACAGCTAAGCAAGTCATAGATTCTAAGAGAAAGAAGGAAGGGATGTAGTTCGTATGAATATCGTCCCCTTATCTTCGATCGTTGTATATGCCACCAAGATGCGCATTCGACGAAAGGTCGTGGGAATCTCTCTCTCTCTCTCTCTCTCTCTCTCTCTCTCTCTCTCTCTCTCTCTCTCTCTCTCTCTCTCTCTCTCTCTCCACACATATGTTTAAAGGTGCACAAACAGTTCACTTAGCTTGCGTATGTATGTATGTAATACATACATATATACATACACATTTGAATATATATATATATATATATATATATATATATATATATATATATATATATATATATATATATATATATATATATATATATATATATATATATATATATATATATATATATATATATATATATATATATATATATATATATATATATATATATGCATACGTTTATAATGTTTGTGTTTGTGTGTTTTTACGGTAATTTCACTTGAAAGAGAGCTAGGGGGTAAAAGTCACGACGACCCATGCAGTGTAACGTGAAAGAAGTATGTCAGTAAGAACATGGCATTTCCACTTTTAAATTCAAATAGTGGCATTTGCCAAGTCGATATCTTCACTTGAAAAAAGGTTAGACTGTTAGTGTTCCCGTTTTAAAATGTACAGATGTAGGAGTGATGATGTACTAATCATGTAGACATTGAATTTGAATTACATTATGAACATCAACGGAATGACAATATTTTACAAAATTAAGGTCTGCTAAACTCTCCTGAAAGGAGTTTTAATTCGATACTGTAATGTTGGTATGGTAAATAATCTACCTCTTTTATCAGCCATTGAGAATCTGCACTATTGTTTCATCTTACCGTTCAAGTCTTACAGATTCTCAAACTATTCTGTCTTATTGTGGGTAATGCAGTACTACCACTGACGAAGCATTACACCAAGTCAAAAGAGCTTAAGCAGTTTTCTAAGGTAACAGGTGGATTTACATGTTATTTGTAAGTTTATTATTTTTCTGTAAAATATGTCAATACAACATGGGAAATTATATGAAAACTGAGAATCATTACTTTACTGTAAAGAAATAACTAAAAAAAAAAAAACCTGAATTTAGACGGCAAATTTATAAAGCTTATGTCATCGGTATGTTTAGGAAAGCGCTTTCAAATGGATCTGAAATATCACATATTTATACAAATACAACTAAGTGCGCCCTGAAAGAGTTTTTTAACTTTTCCACCGCTGGACAAATAAAAACTAACGGAACTCGTCGTGACGGTGCTCAAGTTATGTAACTTAAAATGTGAACCATATTTCATCTTCCATTTAACAAGATGAAATTTATAAGGAGTCGGATAAAAAAACTTTTTTTTCTGATGCTGTAACCCCTAAACATGTTAGTTTTTTTGTACGTAGAAGAAGCAACCACTTAACAGTTTTTGGAAGAGTGGAACAGAAAACTAAGACGTTTTATGTTTTGGAAAAAATTTTGAATGGTCAACTTCAGCGTGGAAGACAGCTTCTTATAGAAATGAAAAAAAAGTAGGCACAGAAATAAAATATAAAATAAAACACAAATTACATATACGGCTTTTGATGGTTATTATTTTCCATGAAATGAGACTATTGAGACTCTCCAGCTTCATGAACCTTTTGAAACAGGAAAGAAATAATCTGACGCTGTTATGAAGCAAATAATACTGATTTTAAAAACATTTTCATTGATAATAGGAAACATTAAATGGTCATAAAAATCAATGGATAGTTCTGTAGCACACAATTAAGTTTGTAGCATGACAAAGTTACGGACAAACTCTCAACAGGAATAGGAACCGTTTTTCATACCCATTCTTGTAATTACCAGTATAGTCAGGAATCATTTTTATTTCCACATTTTCTGTGCTTCTCCATACTTGGCAGTGCTTCCTACAACTTCCCAAATTTATGATATATATATCGAAGTACCTCTTGTGAGATTTGTAAAAAAAAAAAAAAAAAAAAAAAAAAAAAAAAAAAAAAAAAAGTCATTGTCCTGGAACTTAGTTTCAGCCTCTCCTCTGTGGAGCAACAGTTTGCCACCATTTCCCACAGTCTTCTCCCTTACCCTGAAAGTGAATTGATAAAAAAGGAACGCAATTTTTGTTAAAGCCTCTTTAGCAAATCTTGCAGCTCATGTTACTATATACAGTACACTCCTATATTCTCTGCTAGCAAGCCTTGTGACTCTAACAATAACAGAGACTAAATAGGCATTTATCCATTTAAGATTTATGTTTGTTCCTGAATATTTGATATGAAAAAGCACCCCTGGACTTTCCGATGGTTTTTCCTAATATTTGAAAATGGCGCTTGGCCGTCCTCTTGTGTCAAGAAAACCACTATAATTCTTCCGATTTTTCAAATCCTCCTTTTTGCTCGATACCGATATTTTATATCCTTCTTATTGTTTTAACGATTTTTTATAACCTTCTTACTGTTTTAACTTTTGTAACTACTAAAAGGTTCAAATGCGCAGTTAACCTTCATGTCATCATTACTGACCATCTTCTCTAAATCTTACTAATATCTCGTTAGTTTTGCTTGCAGAAGTTTTACAAACACTCTGCAACTGCTGTTTATGTTTCAGCTGCATCTAGCAGTGTCTCCACTGATCGTGAAAAATCGGCTCATCAAAGTGAAGTGTTCGCTAATACATACACACACCTGTTACTGTCTATGTACGACAGACACAGCTCCTGCGATAAGCCGGGTGTTAAAATATGTCAAGGAAGTAAAAAACGAAAACACGTCCGAGGGCAGATCTCGTTCGTTGTCGATACAGGAGAGACTAATGGTAAATTAACAAGGTTGGGGAAAATGGAAAAGGAAAATGAAATAAGTCGAAAATGCATGATAAATCGAGGAGGACATGTAAACCAGAAGGGACACGGTGCTGTGAAAATAATCACAGGTTTGCTTATTACATTTTCATCTGTGATGCTGCAAATGGAATGGAATAGGAAATTTCGGCCAACAGCCAAGCACTATATCCTATAAGGTCATTCAGCGCTGAAAGAGAAACAGAGGGTAAAAAGATTTTAAAGGTGTAATAGGAAGAAAACCTCGCAGTAACACTTTAAAGCAATTAATAGGAGAAGGAGGAAAGTAGGATGGAAGAAAGTGAAAATGAACGGAGGTACAGTAAAAGGGATGAAAGGAGTTGTAGCTTGGGGCCGAAGGGACGATGCAAAGAACCGTAAGTAATGCCTACAGTGCACTTCGTGCGATGCACTGACGACCCTACCCCACTACAGGAGAATCTGTGATGCTAAAAACGTTATTATGTATTGTGTTGGAGTACCCATTATTCTTGTCACTAAAATTATAGGTCTCTACATCTGTAAAAATAAACGTGTTCGTGAATTCATATATGTACAAATTCCTCTTCATAAAAAAATTGTTTTGTGTTGCCATTAAAACATTCACTTTCTACTAACTCATACATTTGATATCATATTTAGGAGCATTGCTCCAGGATTCTTTGACCTTTGCCCCTCCACAGATATTCGAACATTTCTGACAGTGGAAACCTCATGACAGGCTTCTCTCCCCTTGATATTTATTTACCGAATTATATATTCAGCTTTATCATCCGTTATCTTCCTGAACATATTGTAAGGTAAATATTTCTTCATCTAACTATTTATCTATCTTCATATATATATATATATATATATATATATATATATATATATATATATATATACAAAAACACACACACAGACATAAATATATATATATATATATATATATATATATATATATATATATATATATATTTATATATATATATATATATATATATATATATATATATATATATATATAGTGTGTGTGTGTATCGAACGTAAGCCGAGTTATAATGTAAGTGAACAATATTTTGCTCACAGACTTCTTAAACATGAGATAAAGTTAATAAAAGAGTAATTTGCATGGAAATTAGCCGCCCAAAATGCAAATATCTTTTTAAATTTTCTTCCTATTTTAAGCATAAGCGCTTTGAGAGATAAACTTATATAAATCTCCTCAATGAAAGCAAAATACAATATTTTCAAGAACACTCTACAGGACCTTACTTTTCAGGAGATTCCCTTTCCTAAAAGAAGTTTTTTTTATGGACTGCATATTTCAGAGGAGGTTCTTTTTTATGGAAGAACTCTTAAAAAAGCTTCGAAGTCATCTTCAAAGGGAGCGAAAATCTGAGACTGGCTACGAAGCATTTTATGGGCACTTGGTAGTGCTGACATTTTTACTATGTGGTGCAAAGTTTTATTGTGGAGGAATGTAAGACAATATTACGGGATTATGTATATGTGTGTGAAAAGGAATGGATTGCTAATTTCTCTCTCTCTCTCTCTCTCTCTCTCTCTCTCTCTCTCTCTCTCTCTCTCTCTCTCTAATGCAAAGAAACATCTTTTATAGATACATTTGCTTATTTTTATATATTATCTAACCAGACATTGTTCAAGAATGTTTCTATTTTGAAGATAAGACCAAAGACTATAAAGAAAAAGGAAGAGCAGGAAGTAATGCTATACTGACTCCGAGACAGTTCTACAAAAATAAAAAAAGGGAAAATCGAGTACTAAAAGCAGTGCACAGCTTAAGGCGCACTGGAAGCGGTAAAAAAGCATAACTACTTGTCGATATGAGTTCAGGATTAAAGCGTTTTTGCAGAATCATGCGAAACAAACTCCTCAAAAGAGCTATGTACGTATTGGCAAACAGGGATGGACAGAATTAACTAATGTCTAAAATTCTGTCTCCTTTAGAGTTCACTGTAGTTATGAAATGCAAACTCAAGAATGAACAGCGAGGGAAATAAGATGATTAAATAATCGTTTGTGCTATTAGTATTGTATTTTTCTAATAATATATATATTATATAATTATTCAAAATACGTCAAATAAGCTACGAAGTGAAGAAACATGTTAACAGTGGTCCATTTCCTAGATTTATTTAGCTTAAGACTCTTCTTCTTCTTAAGACATACTCATAATATTTCATTTTGAACTACTTTCCTTTTACTCGAACAACATAATCTGCACCGAATAGAGAGAGGACTTTCAGGGTAAGACATTTGATCTGAAAATCGACAGAACTTACGTAACAATCGTAAAATCTACTAAATGCGTTCGAGCCATCCCGGCGCTACGCTAATGGTAAAGACGTAATTGAACTGCAAGCCATTCATGCAAGAGCATTTATTTATTAGAGGGGAAAAATGGCCTCTAAACCGAATGGCCATTTAAAAGAAAAACCAAATTTCAGCATCGAGCTAAATGCAGATGGCCGATAACTAACGTTATAAGAGAGGGAGGGAGGGCGGGAGGAGAGGGGGCGTAAGGCCTAGCGATTTAGTGTAGGAGAATATTAGCGATGAACCATTGCTTAAAAATACATTCTTATTTTAGTGTAGGATCCAAATAAAAGAGAAACGAGTAATAGGATCTCCCCCTTGTAAAAATAGCTTCTTCCTCCAGTTACCACGGTTCGGTCACCCTGACTTTGAATTGGTCTGTCTTTGCTCGTCGAGAAGGTCTCTCCCAGGAACCACTACTTCTTTTTATTACGTTTTTGGGACTGGTATCTCATGGTAGTGATTAAGCTGGTAAAGAAACCTAGAAAGAACATAACACACACACACACACACAGAGAGAGAGAGAGAGAGAGAGAGAGAGAGAGAGAGAGAGAGAGAGAGAGAGAGAGAGAGAGAGAGAGAGAGATTTGGCGGTGAAATATTGTTTGTGAGAATTTGGTACGTTAGTACATGCCAGAAAGCTTCAAAACATAATCTGTATTCAAAGCGTGATTTATGAAGTACTGAAAATTGAAAATGGGAATGAAATGAATTTGCAACTGGAAATACATGTTAATATTACTGAAACATCATAAACTGATAACGCAAATAAATATATAACAATATGTAAAAGCAAAAAATGTTTCATTTTACAACCATGCGGATAATCCCCATAAAGTCATTCAGGATACAGATTGACAATTATGGGAAGTAAGATAAATTTATACAGGAAATTCAGGATTACATATAGTACTTAGATTATTATTCAGCTTAGCTGAAGGAAATAGTCTGCCCTGTTCTCGGTTAACTCTCGTAATACCCATTGAATCACCGCTTTTCAATTTTACCCGTTGGCTGGCACCAATCCTTAGTCTGCTCACTAAAGTGCCGCATTCTCTGGAATTCTTCCTAGACTTCTGTGCTTCCTGATTCATATTTCCTTTTCATTTTTCAAGATAAGACTCTTTCATTCTTCTCTGAATTAGGCACCAGCCATATTTTGGCATCTAATTTTGATCTTTGCAGTTAAAACTACTTAAAAAAACTAGTTTATATTCAGATAAAAGTTTGCTGCTCCATCAGCCTTTACACAATAAGATCAAGGCCTAACTTAAACATATTAGAGAATCATTTTGCTCGCCATTTCTAATAATCAAATGGAAGTAAAGTAGGGTTAAAACGATCTTTATTGTACCGAAAATTTACATTAACATTCCCCACGAGAGAAATCAAACCGACGTGTGCTACAGATCACTCTCTGGGGAATGTTAAACTCTTTCATTCCGGCAGATTAAGGCTTTGTAAATGGTGGTACTTGAACTTGAGTGAAGGTAATTATTCTAATAATGTTAAAAACGCACATTTTACGCAGATATGATAACAAAGATACTTAAGAGAACAAAGTATATGGTAAGTAAAATGAGCATCAGTAATTTGAAAGCATGTAGTGGGTTTGAAGTAAGAAAAATCCATGTAACTCAATAGCTCTCCTGTCCTGTTACGTAGGTATTAATTTTCGACATCTGGAGAAGTTTATAAAAACGATGTTTTGTCTGGGAGTTTACTACATTAAAAAATATGCGTATTCTTGATCTAAAAAGATTCTGTTCATCATTCTCCAGTAACTTTAAAACTTTAATTTTTATATCAGTTCTTTAGATATATCGCAGGGTATTATGTGGAATATGTGGCAATTTTATTTCTTGTTTCGTTGATGTTATACTGGGAACATCGTTTCAGATAAATCATCAACTCATGTTTAATCAAACCCGTAAGACAGAAATAATTAGCCTCACTTAGATACATTAGGATTCTGGTTGAGGGAAATCATGCATTGCATAAAGCAAAATTATATTTAATTATTTTTAGTCGTAAGAGGATTATACGAAAAAGAGGAAAGATTAAATACAATGAAAAAAAGGAGTAATAAGTGAGTAAAATGTAACTTGATCTCCACTAAAAGTTTCGAGGCCATAAACTTATTTGCCTTGCAGGACCGGCTTTGTTTATGGTGTACTAAATTTTCATAACGGCGACATTGGAATTAGAGTTCGATTGTATTTAACAGTCAGAACAAATATGTAATTATAACAAGGTGTCTGTAAAAACAAAAATGTTCGCTTGGATACTGAAAAGTCATTGAACTCAAAAAATAACAACGCTTTAATTAAAACCTTGCCATCATTATTCATCACCTCTGATATACTGTAGTGGTTTAGCCTGTGAGGCGAACAGATTATCGTTTCCATAAAAATGATAAAGAGCTATCAGTTATGATAGACAGTTTTCTAAATAAATAACATTTTATTATCCTGTTTGTTGTTGTAAGGTAATGGCTATCCCGCTTATCATTCCAAATTGAAAAAGTAAAACAAAGTTATAAAGGGATTTTTCCTACAAGCACGAGAAAAACTGAAAATAATAATAATGATAATAATAATAATAATAATAATAATAATAATAATAATAATAATAATAATAATAATAATAATAATAATAATAATAATAAACCGCAGTAGTAGAAGTAGTAGTAGTAATAATAATAATAATAATAATAACAATGATTGTTATTATTATTATTATTATTATTATTATTATTATTATTATTATTATTATTATTATTATTAATCCTGTAAAGCATTTCCTCTTTGTAGATGTTAACCTTTTGGATCTCAGCAAAAATATTTTAGAGAAAGTTGCAGGATCATTACTTTTCTCCATTCGAATTGCTACCAACAACATCGATTAACTATCACCTACATAACTATTCACTATATAGGCTAAAACAGGATCCGTGGCCTTTTCAAGAAAGATACCTTAATCGCTTCTCCTCGCCCTGGGATCGATCATGGAGTACTTTCCAGTGAGGTATAGCTCCATGCCCCTTCTCTAAATCTAATTATCAGTGCGTGTACCCCCTTGTGTTTTAATACTCAGACATAAATGAAGTAACAATGTGAATACAGAAATAGTCGTATATAGCCGCCATTTCATTATTAGAAGATCCTTCCTCATTTCTCACGCAACATTGTTTCTTGTTCCTTACAGCAATAAAAATAATTATTCACCCAGTGTTTTTCCCCCTCCCCTGATTTTTCAAAAGATAATTAGTAACATTTTCCCCTCATACTTTAATATCTCGGCTTCCCCATTCCTCTCATTACTCCTCACCCACTTTCAAGCCACCCCTTATCCCCGAAAAAAGGTCTAATTTACATACTTAATGCACACTCACTCGTCACGGTGGTGAGAGACGGGAGATATAAGCAAACTTTGTAGTGCTTCCGAGACTACTTACGCTCAATGATAAATTCAGGTCCATAATATATGTAAATGTTCAGCATTACGAGAGATACGACTTATTGCGCTAAATGAGAAGTGAATCATACTGCTGTTGTCTTATTTTGGAATTATTTACCCTTGTGTTATGTATTCCATGTATGGTATTATGGAAATGATGTCTCTTTTACCTAGATAATGTCTTAAGATTATGGTATCTGCGGAAAAAAAAACACGTGAACGTAGCTTTCTCGTTAACTTTAAAAAACAAGTAGCGTAAATGAAGAAACAAATGTAAAAAAATCAAAGTAAAATCATAGTAGTTCAAACAAATGTGATATTGGTGATACTAATAGCAAGTATAATTGCATTAGTAACTCAGTTATAATCATTTCTATATTAAAGGTCAAAGAAAACAACTAAGAATTTTAATTTCATACTTTACTACTGTAGACAACGTAATCAATTGATGTCTATTGTAATGAACAAAACACCCATTTGCACCTTTCTACCGCGATAACAAAAAATTTATTTGTTGGTCGTTTCATTTTTAAAATGTGTTCTCATATTAACAGGATCCGTAATATATATTATATATATATATATATATATATATATATATATATATATATATATATATATATATATACATACATATATATTATATATATATATATATATATATATATATATATATATATATATATATATATATATATAATTTTATATATATATACACACACACACACACATACATACATATATATATATATATATATATATATATATATATATATATATATATATATATATATATATGTAACAGTCACGGGGGTGACCTTTGGAAAAGACATATGATGACCTGGCAGGGCACTTCCGCTGTAGAGGCGGTGGTGCCAGTGGCGAGGAATGTCTGATGTATGCGTTTGGGATCGGACGAATGCATTTGTGCTGACATTAGAAGTTTGCTCAGTTAGATAAATACAGAGCCATGCGTTTTAAGCGCATGGGAGAAACGTGACAGATTGATGGAAGCCTTGTGATATCTGTGGGTGCAGAAGGCGGGGTTCTTCGAACACTGAACTGGACGGTGACGTCACGTTTTAAGGGAGGGGTTATCAAAAGAATGTGTTCATATGTGCGCTTTCTAAAGTGTATATTATAGAGGAACCATAGAATGGGTATTCACTTCGATTTTTGGCTAGTGATCGCTCTTTTGAGTTGTGTTTGTGAATAAGACAGTCACTGTGAGGAACGGTTTCCTGATGGCCATTGAATGTGAGCAAGATAACTCATTAACACTTGTACCTTTTTCAGACATTATATGGAATACCCACTTTACGTTGCAGTGAAACCCTTCTGTTTGTTTTTTTTATTATGTATTTTTCCGTTACTTTTTATACACCGTTCCAGGATTCTAATGTAATGTAATGCTCTTCCTACAGGAAACTCGAACATTGTCCTGGAAGGACGAATATTTGAAAGTGGTGTTATTACCCTTACAGACTATATGACTTGTATTGGGGTCAATATGACCTTACTATTTTGCTTGACGACAAGGGGGTCATTGACTATTATTTTTTGGCGTAAAATAATAGCTATGCTTGTTTGGGAAACAGTATTCCCTCTAGTAATGTGTTCCTTTGATAGGGAGCGTGAGTCACTCCATTTCATGACCGTAGTTTTTGCAGAGTTACTTCCGTTAGATTTGTCAATAAAGTCTAGTTTTCTATATCAGTGTCTCATTTCAGTAGGCCTTTGTGTAAAGATAGGTTTAGAGAGAATCTTATGACGAAAAGAGAAGGGATCTGCTGACCCAGGTAAGGCCACAGCTACCAGAAACATCTCAAGAAAGGTGAGATGCTAAATTCTGTTCTTAAAACAGATACTTCAATAGTAGACAGCCGGCTCTCGAACCCGGACTGGATAACACACACACACACACACACACACACACACACACACACACACACACACACACACACACACACATATATATATATATATATATATATATATATATATATATATATATATATATATATTCCTGTAGAATGAAAGTCATTCATAACTTGCTGAACACATACAATCAATAAATTACCGCATCATTTATGCAGCGACCTTTTTTCTATAGTTAATTTATCGACAAAGAAAACGAAAATAAACAGTGAACAGACAGATCATGAAAACAATATTAATAATTTTATTAAACAATAATTAATCAAGACGTAAAACACTCCGTTCGCCAACTCCTCCACCATTAATATATGCAAACCTGTATTGGAAATGTGCAAAAAATTCAGCATAATTTTTTAATATCTACTTGCTAAAGTTAAGATTGACCCCTCTTCTATTTACCGTGTAGAGGACTAGATAGCAAAAGTTTCTAGGTAAACTCCCCTAGGTGAGTTATAGATCCCGGTCTATTACGAAAAGTTCTCAGAAGTTATAAGACTGGCCGTCTTTTGGTCTGATCGCACTGTAGGGTGAAATTGCATGTTCATAACGATAATATATCTTTTCGTGATGTATGTAGGCGCTGCAAACTGTGATGTTTTTGTCCTAACCCTTTTATGAGCACATCATTGAGGGAAGATTCTAAACACATGACCTTAAGAAAGAACTTTAGACAGAGTGAAGTGTACGCAACAGATATATACCAGATAGCATCTAGTATTTCAATCATCTGTCCTCTACGGTATACAAATGTTAATGATTATCACAGTCACTCCTTGGAATCAAAATTTATGCTTTCAATCATGTAAAACGTAAGTTTCATCGAAATATTGAAAATAAAAGTACTAAATTATTTCTCTGCCTGTCTGTCTCTCTGTCTGCATCCCTCATGAAATATAAAGCCAGTGAAATTTTCATTTCAAAAGCTTCTGCGTAACAAAAATAAATAAGCATAAACTTACAGTAACACGTAGTCGTAATTATATTTGGGACATCGTAACAAAGCTCATTACTGATTTTAATGAAGACGAGATCATAATCTCAGAAAAAAAAACAACTTTATTTTTCTAGAGTAAGACCGGAGTAAATGTTTTTAACTTTGCTATATCCAAATCAACGAAGTCAAGTAAGAGATTCTAAAGAAAATTTCTTATGCAAACGTTGTAAAAAGAGCTTTTTACAGCAGGAAAACAAGATAGTGGAATCATTGGGAAGGAAAAAGACGCCAGGAATTATGAATGTCAGAAGTTAAACTGAAGAGCGCCTTGGGGGGATTGTATTCATGAACGCATCATTAAAGAGATTTTTTCGACCCGTATGGTTGATAATTATGATTTTCTCTGGTAAATATTTTAGGATTATTTAAAGGTTGGGGATTTCTTTTTCCACTGATTTCTAAGAGATCTTAATTCCTAAAACGACTCCTCTCGAATTACAGGGAAATGGGATGGAGATACTTACAAAAATGAATAAATGTAATCACAAAAATAAGTTTTTTTTATAGTAATGAACATTTAATTGTTGGGAGGATGGAGGAAGTGAATATGCCAAATGGTCTGAATTTTATCTCCCTGCCCCGGCGACCATCTCTCTCTCTCTCTCTCTCTCTCTCTCTCTCTCTCTCTCTCTCTCTCTCTCTCTCTCTCTCTCTCTCTCTCTCTCTCGTGTTTTCCTGAATAATTAGAACTTCTGAAGGAGTCGCTGCATTTTGGAGAAATGCTGTGAGTCGACATTTCTTAGAAAGAACTTCGTTATAGAGTCTTTGGGAATAAATATAATGAATTTCTTGATTTAAGTAATTTATGTAAGCAGGCCGTGTTGAATTTATTGATATTTTACAGGTTAAAGTCCTTGCGAAATCTGTTGCATCATTCTAGACAACGCTCTTACACTACCATCCATTTCCATCACTCTATGTTCTCTAAATGATTGAAGCACTACAGCTTGCGGCCTTGAAGTATCGAACAAGTTTTGTTGTCCTGAAAATGAGGTCTTTAACAAAAGCGGAACTCTGCTCGTAAAATATATTGGCTGACTATTTCTGCTAAACTGCGATAAGGTGAAATGTTTTGGAACACAATTGATCAATAACAAATATTTTAATTGTCTGGTGTACTACCGTTCACTGAAAAAGAACACCTGCACAAGCGTCATTCAAAATTAATGTCATATTAAATGAGGTCCTAAAGTCTGATCACGCCAGTATAAAGATGACTGACGGCCAAGTAATGTCGATTTTCTTCAGTAGCTACATCTTTCCAAAATTTGTATTATTTATTGCTTACGTACCTATACTCTCTCTCTCTCTCTCTCTCTCTCTCTCTCTCTCTCTCATATTTTCGTGATGATGCTAAATAACTGTGGTCGATAATACTGAAGTTAAAAAAAAAGGTTATGGTATTTCCGACATTTCCTTTTAAACTGATTTTCAAATTCTTTCAATTTTCATTCTTTCTTCCGCCGGGATGCTTCTTAAGATCTCACAAAAGGCTGGGGGTTTGTGCAAGTACAAGCCCAATAAAAGTCCGAGATGTGGGATTTCAATCACAGAGCGTTTGGCATAGTACGGCTTAGGAGTCAATGATGGTGATGCGACGAATTTCAGTAGCAACACGGGCAAATGTAAAAGATCACCCATCAGACAGTCTTTGAACTCACATCCATTTATCAGAAAGACAGCTGTAAGAATATTAAACGTGGAAATTTCTCTCACAAACAGCAAGGATCCTAAAAGGGAAGGCCAGCCAGAATCGCTGAAAAGGCATCGAGGGTGAAACTAATTAAACCCTTCCACCACTGTACTACACCTGGGAAATTAATGCCGGAAAGAGCTTGTTTGCTTTGCCGTAGTTAACGACGTTCGGTGGGATTTATTAGACTTTGATGATAAAAGCAAACTCCGCGAGGGATACCTGGCCCTTCTCCCTTTCTATCTTTCCTTAGCCCCCAGTATTAAAGCTCCATTTCCGATTCTGTTTGATTTGATGGGTTATTGAGAATCCTTACATAAATTTGAGAGCCACCAGTCTTCTCTCGAATCCATATGAGTGCTATTACTACTATCGTATGAAAAGGATTTAGGAAATGGTGGATGCTTGAGTAAAGATATTTAAGTATTTATGCAGCTAATTTAGACATATGTTATTACTGAACCCTAATCCAAAGCATTTCATCCTATCGCTGTTTAGCAGAAATAATCAGCAAATTTATTTTTCGAGTTGCACTCCTAAAAAATAACTAATTTCCTGGACAAATACAGTTTCAAAAATTTCAAGGCCACAAGATGTAGTTCTTCAGTCATTTAGAAGAATCTGTGCGATGGCGATGGACGGTAGTGTTCACGCATTCTCTAGCAAATGTCACGGGTTCCGGCAGGACCTTTACCTTGCATAAAGGCAATAACTTTGTCGTGGCCTACCTACAACGTTTATTTATGACAAAAAATTATTATATTTATTCCCAAGACTCTATAACGAAGTCATTACGAAGAACTGGAGAGAGAGAGAGAGAGAGAGAGAGAGAGAGAGAGAGAGAGAGAGAGAGAGAGAGAGAGAGAGAGAGAGAGAGAGAAAATGGTCGCAAGGCCGGTGAGGTAAAATTCAGACCATTATTAGGCATATGCATTTGCTCCATCCTTCTAACAATAAAAAGTTAATTTCTATTTAAGGATAAACACTTTTTTTTATTAAAATGATCAATTTTTGTAATCTCTCAATTCTATTTCACTGTAATTCGGGAGGAATTATATCAAGAATCAAGATCTTAGAGAAATCACTGGAAAAAGAAAATTTTCCTCGAAATCATCCCAAAGTATTTTATCACAGAAAACCATAATTATCAACCTTGAGTCGAATCAATATCCTTAATGATGCATTTCTGAATACAATTTCCAATGGTGCTATTCAATTTAACTGCTGCCATTCATAACTGCCGGCTCTTTTTTCCGCCCAGATTATCTGCGTACTGCAGCTGAAAACTCCAAGATTTTCCAGCTGTAAAATGCTCGATTTACAACGCTGGTATAGGAAATTTTGGGGGGGATCTCAAACTTGATGTCGTTGATCTGGGTATAGTGCAGTAATAAGTATTTGCTTCGGTTTTACTCTAGACTGATACGGCAGTAAATTATACATATAAACAAACACGTAATATTATTTAGAATCCTAAATTACTATTTCTACTTCATGAAAATCAATAAGGTTTTATTTTATTTTCCCAACATATAATTATGAGTACTTGTTACCCTAAGTTTAAGCTTATTTATTTCTATTACGCAAAAGCCTTTGAAATGAAAATTTCTCTGGCTTTATACTTCATGAGAGACAGAGAGACAGGCAGAGAAGTGATCTTTTACCTTTATTTTCAATACTGCATTGAAACATACGTTTGACAGACTTGATATCTTCAATTTTGATTCCAAGGAGGGACCGTTATAATTACCAGTATTTGCATTTAACCAAGTCGTTAAAGTTAACTTAAAGATTAAGCAATAAATGACCTTTTTCTGTCTATTACGCAGATATCTAATAGAAATCGGTAGTAGAGTTATCATTCTAGAAACTTATAGTTATTATGGCTATTATAATCAATGGCAAACTCTGTCAATTTTAAAGAACTCTTGTACTTTATTTTCGTCTTCAATATATATTGAATAAGTTTATTTTTTATCACAATACAAAACTCTGATGTAAAATATGCTGATATCATATTCAAAACCCGAAGAAGAAGATACCTGTTCTAAGAAATAGGTGCGAGTGCTCGGCATATTATAAGTTTCTCGTTGTGAACATGATCTTAAAGTAAGTAATTCCGAAAAAGAAGTTTTCTTTTTAGTTTCTTGAAGTTCGTGTCGAGCAACGTCACTTTCAACAAGGAGTATAATACTCCTTGTTGAAAGTGATGTTGCTCGACACTTCTTTTTATACAGCCCTCCTCAGATAGTATGCTATCTTTATCAGTCTTTATTGTACCTTGAGCCCCATAACAAACAAGTAAAAAATGCCGGCGCGATCAAGTTTCCAAACAGCGTATAATCAAGGCCACCGAAAATAGATTTATCTTTAAGTGGTCTAGGTATAATGCTGTATGGGCCGCGGCCCATGAAACTTTAACCATGGCCCGGTGGTGGCCTGTCTTATATGGTTGCAAGACGCACGATTATGGCTAACTTTAACCTTAAACAAAATAAAAACTACTGAGGCTAGAGGGCTGCAATTTGGTGTGTTTGATGGTTGGAGGGGAGGATGATCAACATATCAATTTGCAGCCCTCTACCCTCAGTAGTTTTTAAGATCTGAGGTCGGACAGAAACAGTGCGGACGGACAGACAAAGACGGCACAATAGATTTCTTGTAAAGAAAACTAAAACAGGACAAAAAATTCCTGTAAATGGTAGCTCAAAATATGTAAAAATAACTGGTGTAAATGCTTATTCCGTCTATTTTGTGTAAAACTACTTTTTTCTTCCTTTCATCCTGACCTCCTGATTTACTCTCTCAGGCACTTTTTAGGCTTTACTGTGATTAAGCCTGAGAACGTGACTTGTCCTTAAATCCTCCTGATGCCGTGCAACATAAAAGTAAGAAAATTCTTGCAGAAAAAGATTTTCGTAACTTTTCTGAAGTTGCTGTTTCAAAACTTCCCGTGATTCGGAGTTTTATTTCTCTTTGTCTTTTTACGAATGAAAAATATTGTTGTTTTTCTTCGTTGGACGTTCTGATAAGATAAATATTTTACAACAATTTTTATTTGCAAATGCTATCGCATTAACCCTGCTTTCTCTTTCTTTTACTCTGCAAATACACACACACGCACACAGACACACACACACACACACACACACATATATATATATATATATATATATATATATATATATATATATATATATATATATATATATATATATATATATATATACATATATAATGGAATTATATCTACTAATAGTATTACCAATCTCGCACATGTTAGACTATTATGATTTTAGTTTGAATGTTAATATTTGTTTCTTCATTCACAAATTTCGTCTCTACAAAATGAACGAGAACGATAAGTTCACTTTTTTTTATTTCGAAAATACTGTAGTCATGAAAAATTATCAGAGTAAACATTAAACCATTTTCATAACACCGAACAAGGAATACAAAACATAACAACGAGCAATTCCGATATTAGACAACAGCAGTATGATTCCCTTCTCATTTAATCCAACAAGTCATATCTCTCGTAAGGCTGAACATTTACATATATTCTGGAGCTAAATTTATCATTGAGCGCGAGTAGTCTCGGAAGTACTATAAAGTTTGCTTATATCTCCCGTTTCGCATCACCGTGGCGAGTGAGTTTGTACGCAAAGTATGTAAATTAGGTTTATTTTTTGGGGGGGGGAGGGGGTAGGGGTAATTAGCGAGGAGGGGGGGTAGTGTAAAATATTAAAGTACGAGGAACAAACAGTAATAATGTAATGAAAAAAGGGGGAGGGAAGAAAAACCTCTCGGTGAAGAATTATTTTCATTACTATATGGGATAAAAAACAATGTTACATGAGAAATGAGGACGGATATTCACATAATGAAACTGTAGCTACATACGACTGTTCATTCACTAAGTTACTTCACATATTTATAACTATTTTAAAACAGAGGCGATATCCAACATCTATGCATTGCGGGGAAACACGTATTTCAGGTAATATGGCCAGTGGCCTTGGCTCAGTCCTTTGTTATAGGAAGTTTGCCGTCCTCTTTAAAAAGGAGGTCTAATGAAGGGAAGTTCACGGTCATATGCACTTGGGTATTCAGTGTCTTCTTGACCTTTCAGCTGGACAAAGTTTCCACCAAAATATTTGGTACTTGAGATGGGTTTTTTCACTCCTCCACAATTACTTTGATCCGAAAACGGGAAAAAATACTGAGGCCCTTCTCTGCCTCATCGGCCAATCGATTGCTTGCCCTAAAGAGATAAGCATGTAACTTTTTTCTTGCGTAAGTCACTAGGTTTTCTGGCAATAGGCTCTCAGCCTTTATTAAATATCCTTTTCAGAATGCTATAATGCATGTTGCAGTTGTCTAAAGTAGGAGAGAAAACGGCCTAAAAACTAGTGCCTAGAGCCAAAGAAAGCTCCAGGAACTATTTTGCAGGTTGCAATCCTTCTTACTTTTTGCATTAAGAGACTATCTTATTAGAGACTATCTTGTTAGAGATCTGCATTATGGGAAACATACGGCATTCTGAGAAGGCAATTTAAAAAAACTTGCGAGCCTCTTACTAGAAAACTTCGAGTTACGCCATCGGAATTTTATACTCTTATCTCTTTAGGGTGAGCAATCGATTGGCCGATGAGGCCGAGCACGGCTTCATAACTTTTTCCTGTTTTCTGATGAGAATATTGGAGATGAGAGGTATTGTGGGGCAGTGTAAAAACATATTTAAAGTGCCCAATATACTAGTTACAACTTTATATAGTTGAAAGGTCAAGAAGGCACCGAGTTACCAAGTGCATGACCGTGAACCTCCCTTCATTAGACTCACTTGTCAAAGAGGACAGCAAACCTCGTATAACAAAGCACTGAACCAAGGCTACCTGTAATATATGCTTCCTCACAATGCAAGGATATAGGACATCGACATTGTTTGTTCATAATATTGTTACTCATTTCGAAAGGATGAAGATATTCTGGTCAACAATGAATACTTTAACAGAAAATTTAGAATATCATAAGAGAGGCTATTACAGGATTGAGAAGAACGAGCTACTTTTAGTTAGGGCATTCAAGTTTACTGCCTTTAAAAATGAAAGAAAATGCTACAGTGAACGCGCCGAAAGCAATTCCGGTCATGTATCAATAGTAATTTCCGTGATGAATATATTAGAAAAAAAGAAATTTGTGGATAGGGAACTTACCAGAGAAGAATTCATTGCATGTTCTCAAGAGGTACTTTCTGTATTTTTCCCCTCTGGATCCTGTATTATATTACAAGAAGCATATAGCAAACGTTATTCCTTCGTTAACTGCCCAAGATATTGTAAAGAAGTTCTTTAATTTATTAGTTTGGGCAAGGTATAGTATCTATCTTTGCCTATATGAACTACCAACAGCAGAATTATCAAGCTTCCCGATATGAAAAATGTATACGTAAAGAAATATTTCCAAAAGTAAGTAAAAGCGAGTTTTAAAACCCCAACTAGCGTTTGCACAGTAAAACATCAAACTCAGTGAGGCATACACACAAACTTCTCGTCTTACATACTTAATATTCTTTCCTGGTGTTAA
>JANJGK010002739.1:0-15000 GCA_039081455.1 Macrobrachium rosenbergii | reverse complement strand
ACAATGAACAGCCTTTATTTATTAGGGATGTGTTTCCCAAAAGTCTTTCAGCTTTTCCTCACAGTAGACAAATAAGAATATTTACTTTCTACTACGTAAACACTAAAGGTGGTTTCGTTCCCAGTATTTGAAGTTTATATTTTTCATAAATTACTTCTGACTGCGTTAATGAAGTGAAATGTAAATATACAATCGTGGTAAGAAAGTTACTTTCTTTTACTTTTTTTATATGTGAGTGAAATAAATATACCTGGAACTTTTTCAGGCAACAATGATGAAACCGGACTGATAACTCTAGGTTGAGAAAACATGATTTTATATATTCTCTTTCCTCCTCTGGTTGCTAAGGATCATATGGTCTCTTTGCTCTTCAAACCAAAGACAAATAATTCTTTTGTTTTGTTGCTCTGTATGGTAAGAAGTAACGAATAAATGAATTGGAATTTATTTCTTTCCTGAGTATTTTAGTCTGGATCCGCAACACCAAGAAAAAAAAGGTAGAGTGTGAAATTAATGACCTTTATGCTCGATTAATCCTTCTCTACTGAGAAAATCCCTTTCAAGTTTGGGTCTCTCTCTCTCTCTCTCTCTCTCTCTCTCTCTCTCTCTCTCTCTCTCTCTCTCGTCTATAGTGTCCATTCTGGTAGAAGTATCATTTACCATTGTTAGATCTTTTTCTTTAATCCTCAGATTCCATTGTTCACTGGATGTTTATTTCTTTCTTTTGTTCATCCTTTGAATTTCTTCCCTTCTTTCTGTAAATAACATCTTCCGCTGGAGAGAAAAGTTTATCTTTTAGAGTGGAGAATTATTCTTCTTCTTTCTTTCTTTTTCTTGTCTGGTCCTTTTTCTGTCGGTCTCTGTCTCACAGTCTATGAGAGTGTGTATATTTCCCTGCTTGAACCAGTCTCTGACTTTTTGCTTGTCACCTCGTCCCTTAATATCTTCTTCTTATATCTGTCTATATATCTATGATAGTGAGCAAAGAAGACACAGTTTTATCTGAAAATTATTTCAAGAGAGTTACTATTAATTTACACAAAAATATCTCTTCGCGAAGACCATATATCAAGCATTTAATGTCACTCTAGGTCACTGACCAAACCGTTGATCTTGTAAATTACACCTGGAACGGATGTGCTCATCAGACGACAAGATCGGAATGATAATAAGTAATAAACAGGCACCGATCATGAGGATATGGCGGTAAGGTTGGATGTAATGACGCGTGGATGAAAGATTGATCCCCTTAATGACTACAGAGACGATTAATACTCCTTCCGGTGATTAGTCAAGGTTAAGACGTAGCCCATTAGGCTCTCATGTCATTCGTGATTCTACGGTAATGATCTCCAGAGACTTTCTTATCAAGGTCGACCTAAGAAGGAATTTCCTTGAGCTTGCATTTTTGGGGGGCGATAAGCAGAATGGTTAAGTAACCATTTAAAACTGTTGTGTCAGAAGTTTTGGATGTTTTTATTGACGGATGTTTTCTTTGAAAAAACATTCACTTACTTTGAACTTCATTGTTCATCCTACGTTTATTAATAATAATAATAATAATAATAATAATAATAATAATAATAATAATAACAATAATAATAATAATAATAATAATAATAATAATAATAATAATAATAATAATAATACAAAAAAGTGATGCTATAATAATAATGTTTTTTACTGAAAAGCAATAAGCAATGTTTCTTATTTTAAGATTTCCAAAAACGTAATTTACATTTTGAAACTTATCGTGAATAACCTTGTATACTTGATATTGTTACCTCTGCATCTTAACTTTATTCACACATGCTTTGTTTTTTTCAAATGAGCCTTCTGAAAGATTTATTACGAGTTCCCTGATCATCATATGTGAAGACTAATAAAGCTATTGAGTTTTATTCCCCCTGCCTACGGAATTTGTTCGTTTTGGTTTTCCATAAAATATCTTGAGAATTTATAGACAGATTCTGAGGATACTTGGTGGAGGATTGGATTATGAACCAGGAAAGATAATGGATTCAAAAGGACTGCTGGCCAAGGGTTTTTTTTTTACTTAACTATGTGAGATGAAGTAAAAATTAATTTTTGTTTATGTATTTCAAATAAACAAATGTTAAGATCTTGTTCCCAGAAAGTGATCCATAGTTGTGTTCTAAAAATTTTTCAGCTTTTAAAACTTAATGGTGGTAAGGGGTTTCTGATTGCATTCCGTGTTTTTCAATTGTTTTATTAACTAAGTAAAAAATTTTTTTTAAACAAAAAGTTCAATCAATAATAAATTTAACCAAAAACCCACAAGCTCTCACTTATGTTGAGTCTGATAAGTTGATGGAATTGTCTTGGGTCTTTTCCATCGAAAACTATTATTGACGAACTCAAATTTCTGCAGAGGAATTGAAATTGTAGTTTTGTTCCGTTAAAGAGGGAACAGCTGACGTCCTCCTCATTTCCCTTCATGATTTCGTTCGTTTTTTCTCATTAGCTATTTTCTTATTTCCACGAAATTCAGTGCAATAAAATGACCTCTTCCAAGTTAATTTTTTTTAACCTGCGCAAGCTTTTACCTAGATTCAGTTATCAAAATAATGTTTGGTATTACAAGTATTATTAATAATAATAAAAAACCCAATGTTAACACACACCAACGTGAAATTGAGCGCATGCAAACATAAACACTTACATATACGTAAATAAGTGTTTTCTATATACAGATATTTCATGTTTACATTATACCAACGAAAAGTAAACCATCGATATAGGTAACAATATTTTTTATTATAGGAGAGAGCATTTTGCATTTACATGCAAGTTTCCAAATGTAACTCTCGAATACGAAGACCTCTGAATTGAGAAATGAGCTAAAAATTAAAGGTAATCCTTTAAGGAGATGTATGAGACGCCTAGAGTGAATAAATACCTTTTGTGTGTGTGTGTGTGTGTGTGTGTGTGTGTGTGTGTGTGTGTGTGAAATGGGTATTGGTGTCTTGTTTATAGATGGGACTTTCCGAAGTCATCAGTTCTTATCTGCCACCCGTTCCCTCCGGTATATTTTCTCTACGTTAGTTTACTATTATTATTTTTTTGCGTCTTTTATTTGCTTTTTCTAGAACATTTTGCCTTCAATCTGTTAACATTAAATTTATACTTGGAGCCCTAACATATTTCACACGAAGATACAGTATTTGTTTCATTAATTTCATTTATAAATAAAATTGTTTAAGGTGATATTCGGAAAAAAATATTCTTTGTTGATGTTACTTTTTAGTATCTTTATAAATGTACAAATAAATATTTTAATCTGGGAAGAATAAGTTTCTTACAATTCTAATATGTGACTTCTACAAAAAAGATGTTCTTAATAATGACCGCTAAGAATAGCTACCGGAAAAAAAAAATAATATACTTTGAGGAGACCAATAGCTCAAAAACTTGTATGGAAATGACTGATTACCAATGATGATGAGGCGTGAAACTTTTTAGAAAAGGAACAAAAATCTAAGGCAAGAAATAGTACTTGGTCCTTATCTTTGAACTGATTTCTAATCTCTCTCTCTCTCTCTCTCTCTCTCTCTCTCTCTCTCTCCTCTCTCTCTCTCTCTCTCTCTCTCTTAGTGGTCAGAGACCCACAATCACAGAGTCCACGGTATCAAGATTTCCATTAGACAGCTTCGGGTTGTCAAAGTGCCGCTGAAGCAATTACCAGTGCACTTCCTGAGATCATTTAAGAGGCAATATTCGAATTGCAATTGCTCATGAGAAGCCCCGTAATAGAACGAATGCCTTTTGGGTGGTGCCAGGGAGAACGATCATACAGGTGGGATACATGAAGCCAGTCCCGTGAAATCATATCGTTCTTCTTAAGCTGATGTACTTGCATTACATGATTGAAAATGCACGAAAAAGAGTAGATAAAATGAAAAGTCTGAAATTACTTAAAATGATTATTACTCAGCCTTTAAGTAAGCAAGACATTCCACCTATGTGATTCAAGCTCTATTAGTAAACAAGTAATTATGAAAACAAGGGAAAAGCTTTCTCGAAGCCTATATATCAATGACACGAGAAAAATTCTATAACCCATTCTATCACCCTATAAGTCAAAAAAGGAGTAAAAAGGAACAAAATACAGAATATCAAAGCAAACTATCTCTGAATATGAGAAAGAGAGATCTCAATAGAGCATCCCACAAAGGAACAGGTCAGTTATCATAGAGGCAGATAAATAACACAGCTTGAGATAAGACTAGTCTAGGAATAGACGTCTAAGAAATCGCTTTGCTTTGTATTATCACGAACGAGAGTGAGAAATATCATGTTCAAGGATTCTCGTTCTTCCGTTTAATAGCCCCTTCCGTACAACATGGCTGAGTTGCTTCCAAAGGGAAAGAGTTGTTTGAAGTCTTTTAAAAACGTTTCCCTTTCCTCGTTTGCACTTGCGCAGGAAATGCGGAAAATTTTCTGTTGGAAAGCATGTTCTTCTACAAAAAATACGTTTCAGATTACTTCTGTTCTTTCAAGAAAGTAAAACGTTTACTAAGGGGAAGGTTGGCCGAAAGTCTGGTATTGCATTAATCGTTCCTATGAGGATTTTGAGTCGTGCAATAGACATTTTCTTTGTATTCTATCATAATTCTAGTGTTTTAATAATGCAGCCATGATTGTTTTGTGAATTTTTGAGCCTAAATTTCTCTAATACTGAATAACTAATATTCCATTAATTATACTATCTCTGCGTGGTAAGACAAACGAGCCAAGCTTGTGAACTTATTTTCATTTGAAAGTTTCAGCTTTCTTAAATCCACAGCCAAATGTATATAAATAATTGTAATTTCTGAAAAATGTATTTTGGAGACGAAAATAAGAAAATGACGATTTTATTCATCAGACACAAGGTGTTACAAGAACAATCTTTATTATTCGCAAAGCCATTGTCGTGAGGGTACACATATTAGCATAAATTCATCTGCTCTTTTGAATACTTGAAGTTAATTTTTACCACCTATACAAAAGCGAATATATATATATATATATATATATATATATATATATATATATATATATATATATATATATATGTATGTATATATATACTGTATATGTAATATATATATATATAAATATATATATATATATATATATATATATATATATATATATATATATATATATGTGTGTATGTATATATATACTGTATATGTAATATATATATATAAATATATATATATATATATATATATATATATATATATATATATATATATATATATATATATATATATATATATATATATATATATATATATATCTGTTAACTAGCTGGCGTTAAAACTCGAGAAGAAACTGGAAAAAGACCATAAAATTTTGTGTTGATTGTTGGTCAACATAGGAGTAGCATAGTCCTAATTGGGATAAACTCTCAGGAGACGCGTAGCACATAAACATGCAATTTGCGATGTAGGAGATAGCCAGGACCTGGTATTATTATTATTATTATTATTATTATTATTATTATTATTATTATTATTATTATTATTATTCAGTAAATTCCAGTTAAAGGAGAAAATATATCAGAAAACAAGTTTCAATGTAGTGGATGCTGCCCCTATGTATCTGTCTATCCATGCATCACCTATCTACCTATCTATCTATCTATCTATCTCCATGGGCCCCATGTATAAATATTTTACTCATTTTTACGAGCTTAACTATACGTCCGATTGATTTACTGATTTAGGTTATGGACAAACACACGCGTATTACAGCCTGTTATTTCAAGAAGTTATTAGAGTATTACAGTGGTAGTTGTCTTTTTTTATATATGAGGTGGTCAGCATGTTTCAAAGCATTTCATTTGTTTAGAAATGGCATCATCAACTGTTTTACTGTGCAATAATTGTTATAATTTCCTTGCCCATAGAGCATAATAATCAATTTCTCTCTCTCTCTCTCTCTCTCTCTCTCTCTCTCTCTCTCTCTCTCTCTCTCTCTCTTTTGATAAATTACTAACATGTAGAACATAGTCCTTTCGGAACAGAATAGTTACTCATTTTCAATGACTTTGCCTATTAGCTGGCACCAGTTTTTGAAACTTCAAATGGAGACTTCTGGGAGAGTGAAGTTGAAATGGACTATCACTTAAACAGTGTTATACATTTAATCCTTATCTCTCATTCTTAGAGTTTTATTTTGAAATGTATATGAAAGTGTGTCTGTATTCTCCTTGCAATCACAACCCTACATATTCTGTTTTAGTGACTATTTCGTCAAACCGGGAGAGGGGATTCTTCCCACGTTCTTGTATACGCTCTAGATATTCAGACGCAAGCAAATGCCATGAATGTATTAATGCTATACAAATGAAATAGCACCTCTGACACATTACTGGGATATCTCAAATACTACCAAACATCTCAAGAATCTCTTCTGGAGTGAAAAATCTGACGTATATCTATAATAAATTATTAATGAAAACTCAGTCTGTTGGCTAGCAGCTTTTTACGAATTTAGCAACTGAGTAATTGGCCAGAAAGGGGAAAGAGAGTGGCAGTGTTAGCAATTAAGGAAAAGCCATAAAGCAGTCTGAAAACATTGAAGGAATCGTAAATCAAAGCAAATAAAAAGACCGAAGACGAAAGAAGATGGCATGATTAATTACAAGAGGAAAAAGGATGCCCTTAATTGCGTTTTGGGACATCTTATTCTGGCGGTTTTCATCATCATTATCTTTTTTTTTTAACGATATCTTCACTTTCATTCGCTTGAATAATTGTGACGTAAATGTTCTTATTCATCTTTGATCATGACATCATTAGATTGATGCATTGCCTACGAAACCAAAATGATTTAATACTAAAAGCACTTAAAAAGAGGTTAAGTATTTTAAAATCCAGTGGAAGTTTTGCTTATTTACTCAGCTGTTAATCTAAGGATAACAATTAGGAGAAAGCATGCCAAGATTTTCTTACTGCATGTACTTTTATATTATGGCCTTTGAGGATATAATTATCATGATATGCCTTATAATGGCGAAGAAGTGTGTGGCTATACAAACATACTCGCCAACATATATATTACGAGAGAGAGAGAGAGAGAGAGAGAGAGAGAGAGAGAGAGAGAGAGAGAGAGAGAGAGAGAGAGGTTGCCTGTGTCCTTAAAATATTTAATCTTTGAAAGTAAATGTTCCATCTGGATAATTGTTTGTTTTTCCACTAGAAATTAGGAAGCATTTTTTAAACAGCGCTATTGTTATCAGTGGATAAAATGATAAACTCCCTCAATGGTTACTTCAGAGGTACTGCTAAATTCTACTAAAAATCTTTTCTCTACCTGTGCACCACCAATGATGAAACATTGCTTCATTATATACAAAACTGACAGAGCAAGTGGCACTTTTAATTAAGATGATGGATCGATGAACGCATGGAAGTACTAAGATTTTGTTACTTGAAAACTTCAAGAAATAACAAAGGCACAATATAAAGTTTTATAATAAGCTGGTTATATTGATATCTCCTCTTTCATACCTGATGCTATTTCGTCTCCCTGTCACTTAAATAAAAATCTATCTTAGTTTTGATGTGAACTTGATGACAGACGCGTTTAGTCAGAAATTTTATAAAAAAAATCATTGAAATCGATATGCATAGATTCACAAGTAGGGCCAAAGCACATACCTGTAGGTATACCAAAACCTTTTAAGATGTATCTTGTTTAGTCCAAACCTGAAACGTGTACCATGACACTGGAAAATCCTTCTCATTCCCCCACTCCTATAAAGTTTAAACCTTGAATAAAACTGGATTATTCCCCTTCAGTGAGCCACGCGCAAGAGATTCTCTTCCATGGAGATCCTTCCTTAAACCGATCAAAACATCCTCTGCCAAATCGGATGTCAACCCGCGCGGATATCTTTATCCCGGGGACACGCCGACCATTTCATTTATTTGCTAACTGCCAACGAAGAGCCAACAATTCCTTTCGCCTCGGAGGCAGGGACATGGACTGCAAACACTTTGGCACTGAAATAAGGTTATCGCTTAATATATCCTCCTGTTTCCTGTCACTGATAGCGCAGTATTGCAGGGTCGGAAATATCGTCTGGTCCCTCACTAAACATCGCGTAGCAGTTCGACAAAATAGCTGCTCTAATATTTCGTCGTTACTGATTCGAGTCATAAAAGGCCTGGATGGTGCTCTTCGGAATTTGGACCCTTTACTTAAATATCTGCTATTTTTAAGTCATGTTATCTATTTACTTGTCACAATTAGCTTCATTTTAAATGGACGCTATGCTATTCTGTTATTAAGGGTTCTTTAGGTATTGTTTGAAACTGAATTCTATGAAATGTATTTGAATAACGAAATTTTACAATATTGCATTGCAAAGACTTCATGAAACTTAAGTACAATACCATTTTTATTACTAGCTTTGCTAGGTAAAACTAATTCAATTTTACGTTATTGCACTGCAATTCCTTCATTGTAATTAGGTGCAATAATATCTTTATTACTCGCATTATCCTCCTGTTTCCTTCCGGACGTTGACCTTCAATAAGTCTAGTTTTGACGATAAAACCCCGAAATATTTTGAAGGAACCCAGGATGGAGGAATGAAATTGCCAAATGTGCTACCTGTCAATGTGACTAAGCCAGGGAAAGAATTGCTTTTAAAGTTTTTCAATATGCCCTGCGTTGAATCCTAATGCAGCTGGGCCCTGTGATTCCCTTCTTTTCTCTACTGGAATAATCCTCGATATTTTACTGGTCAAAATAACGCTTCTGCCAAAACTGATAAAACCTCAGTGACGTCATCCTCTAGACTAAAAATCCTTTCAAAAAGTGGTTGGTTATCAGTCAGAATTTCCTTAGTAGTTTAAGTGTCAATTAGTTAATGAGTGAGATATTAAATCATCTTTAGTAATTTTGTGCCCGGTAGGATGTAAAGGAAAGAAAAGAAGAGGAAATAATTATTGCACTGTTTAGAAACAACAACAACAAAAAAAACCTCCTTAAGCAAAGTTAAGGTATTGTTGAAAAAACCTAAAAGCTACCAAAAATAAGAGAGAGAGAGAGAGAGAGAGAGAGAGAGAGAGAGAGAGAGAGAGAGAGAGAGAGAGAGAGAGAGAGAAAGTTTCACAAGGTAGGTTACTGCCGCTAGATTTTCTTTTCTTTTTATACAGAAAGGTCTCAGCTTCTTACGTTCAATATGTTGTCAGAAATAAAATAATTTGGTTTTAGAATTTACTAAAGTTACTATGTTACTATATTTTCTCTTTATATAAAAAAAATAATGTTTTGTACACACATAACTAAAACTTATATACAAATATCTATCAACGGGGTTTTCAAAGACCTGACATTAGAACATTATTTTTCACCAGTAATTCTCACTTGCAACATGGGAATTTCAGATGGGCTAATATTCTGTTATATAGTTTATGTTGATGCTGTGAATGTGAATGACAACTAAAAGTGAAGAGTTCCCGTAATGTTGTACAGTATTCATTTTCCTATGCAGAACTGACATACTCATTTCTTGCATGCATTAATAAATAAAGAAGAAATAAATACATGATAAATAAATAAATGAAGAAATATATAAATAAACAAATAAATAAATTAAATAAATAAATACATATATAAATAAATAAATAAATACATAATGAATGAATGAATGGATTAAGAATTAAATAAATAAATAAATAAATAAATAAGCCTTTACTTCACACACACAAAGCATACAACGGAGAAGCTTTTTCCATCGATGTCCCTTTCTTTACCTATCTGTTTTATGAAACATCTTAAAGAAGCGACCTTTTAGAAGGATGAATGCCACAATACCTTAAGTTTATACCTCGACAATCTTATTTGTCTGATTCTTATTGGACAAACTCCAAGCACACTCTGGGTGACAGTAATCGTCCCTTAATCTTCTAATCTCACTAGAACATCAAGTGCAGTCCACTGTTACATTTAAGTCACCGACTAAACAGAATGCAGTGGCCACGCTTTTTGTATATTTTCTTGCCTGGTGATCGCTGGAGATAAGTCTGAAATATGTAACCTACGTTTCTTGTTTACTTCGTAAAGTCTGTCTTAACACAGATGCTATCTCATGAAGATTTTCCCCTTTTTTGGAATAGTCTTAAATCTTCCGTTTTATTATTTCTTACGTATTACACTTATTTTTCCTGTTATGAAGTACATTATGATGATGATGATGATTATTATTATTGGTATTATTATTGTTATTAATGCCAAAAACGAGAGATAGATAGACAGAGAAATGATCATTTGACAATGTTTAATTGTGGAAAGACCGGAGAAAGAAAATCAGACAAGATTTCTCTATCCTAAAAGTATTTCAATGAAAGTAAAGATTTGCCTTCGGGCAAGAAAGAAAGTCAGGAGGAAGTTTGGCCCGAAGGAGGAGATTAATAAATCAATTCATCAACCTGAATCTCTTCTCTGGTTTTCAAATTTAAATCTCCTTGGAACATTAAGCCAAATGACTTTGCTGTGAGAAACTTTAGTTCATTAAATACTCAATATGAGGGACACTACTGCAGTTATTAGCCTTTAACAGAAGACGTACGGGAATAGATATAGTAAGAGATGGATAGATAGATTCATAGAGAGACGGAGAGATAGAGAGATCCATAATTATGAACGTATACTGCTATATGCTCTTTTGAGGTAGGGAGGAAAGAGTGTCCTTGAGAGTAATGTAGGGACAGAATTAAGAGACAATTAAAACAGCATCGTTAAAATTTCTCAAAACGCTTAGA
The DNA here is from genome assembly GCA_039081455.1 of Macrobrachium rosenbergii. Lineage (NCBI taxonomy): Eukaryota > Metazoa > Arthropoda > Malacostraca > Decapoda > Palaemonidae > Macrobrachium > Macrobrachium rosenbergii. The sequence goes on along the minus strand of JANJGK010002739.1, from coordinate 4,210 downwards.
ACTAGATGGTTTTAACTCTTACCACCCCTATAAAATCTGATGATATATATATATATATATATATATATATATATATATATATATATATATATATATATATATATATATATATATATATGTATATATATATATATATATATATATATATATATATATTATATATATATATATATATATATATATATATATATATATATATATATATATATATATATATATATATATATATATATATATATATATATATATATAAGTATTTGTAGATATATAAAGAGTTTTGACCTCAATGATTTCACTACCGTATCGTATGTTGGGATAGGTTTGTATCTTTAATCTTCCTATAAGCCATAGCTTCCATACAAAATGAAGCAACGGAATTCCTGTTTTATTAATTGCGCAAAGATACATCAACAACAAAGTTTCTTTCTATACTAGTTTTTTGAGTTCAGGTAAAAATCTTTAGTTTTCAGCAATTTCCCTTTGGAGAACATTCTCTCTCTCTCTCTCTCTCTCTCTCTCTCTCTCTCTCTCTCTCTCTCTCTCTCTCTCTCTCTCTCTCTCTCTCTCGTCACTGAAATACTCAGCCTTTTCCTCTTGTTGACAGGAACAAGTAAAACATTTTGACGGAAAAGTTCTTACCGTATAATTACTGCTTGAGTGGATTGGCTTGAAACATTTGAACTATGCTGCATTACTCTCCCGCTTTTCATTAGAAAATGAGGTTAAATGGGATATCGGGGTCAGAGAGAAGTGGTAACATTAACTAGTGACTGATAAGTTTCTTTCGAAGGTTTTGTCGTGATTTTGTTGTAGAAATTTTGAATAAAGACAAATAAAGAACAAGGTTAAGGGCTTCAATCTCACAAAATTGTAATCTTAAGTAAATGTCATATTATACATCACTAATGAATGAGAGTGAGTTCTTTATCCTATGCTTAACATAGCCAAGCTGCTAGTTTCTACATTTTGTTTAACTGCTTTTCTTTGAGAAGTATTCATGACTTATTTTTGATACTTTTGGCTGCGATTATTTACCCTAAGTTCGAAAACAACGGGACTTCGGAGAACTGTGATGTAATTGACGTGCTGCTCATGGAGAATGGTGAAAAAAGGTTGCAGAGAAAGTGTGAATAACGTACCAAAATAAGCAAACCGGGATGGGAAGGTAAGAAAGTTAAAAAATATCTAACAGATAGAGAAGTCGGTAGATGGAGAACATTATATCATTTTAGCAGAGTACTAAAATTATAAACGCGACTAAAAAAGTGAATACATTTTGCAGCTGACAAAGCACCACATAATTACACGACATAATAACTATATAAAACTGAAACTTTGCTTCTGGCGAATGCAATCCTTTGGACAGATCTCCGTAAGTTTGTCCAAAAAGAACCAGAATGCCAGCCAGTAAGAACATGAGAGAGGACGCTAACAGCTTCTTCCCGAACTTATAAATATTCAGATTATCTTGCAGTTAAACGACCAGCTCTTTGATGAGACAGAATGCACCGTGCACAGATAATGTCAGATCTTTTTCTTGATTCCGTTTACCACTTTTCCTGTGACGTTATTTTTGTCCCGAGGTTTTTATGACGTGCCGCCTGCGTTGCCTGTGAAGCTTTTCGAAGCGTTGGTCTTCTGTTTCCATCGATCAGGGAATCGGCTCCCTATTTATTAGAGGGTAATTTATGATACTTTGTACCTGAGTGAAGTGATTATTATCACATCATCCAGATACCAAAAACATTATCATCATTATCATTGGCGTATTAGTATTAACAGTAAAAGTGTTACCTGTAGTGCTGGATACCTGTATGTTGGACAGCAAAAAGGAGGACGTATGCTTCGTAAAATACAACGGTCCAGACAGGTTGTATACGAAAGCTATCTGAATCTTATTTCAAAATTATGGCTTTGCCCATTGTTAGAAAATCATTACCGGAATCGACTTGGTATCACCAGTAATCTCAGCGAAGATTTTCATTTAGTAATGTTATTACCTTTCTCTACTCCAATGAAAAGTAGTCTAATTGGTAGCGAAACTTTCGCTCTATTAAAAGGGGTTATCCTTATGCAAAGGTCCAACAGAAATTTTAATTTCTGTGACAATTATTTTTCGAGTAAAATCCCTGGCAGAGTATGATGGACACGAATCAGGTTTCATCATATTATAAATATTTTATAAGTCTCTCTCTCTCTCTCTCTCTCTCTCTCTCTCTCTCTCTCTCTCTCTCTCTCTCTCTCTCTCTCTCTCTCGGATTTCTTAATCCCTCCAGAATTAATTTCATGAATAAACCAGGAACAGGAGAGAGGGGAGAGATTATCTTGATTAGCGATTGATATATGCATGAAAAACGATATGCAAATCTTTTGACGAAATCCAGAGATGACAAAGAGGGAATGAAGTTGTCCCTTACCTTTGAGCTATTGACAAGCGAAGGAAACCAATCATGGTCGGGCACTGCCTCAGATTTCCTGATGGCTTTTCATGTTCGGATCCGCAAATTCTATTTTCATATTGATATTTTAAGGTCATACAGAGGAAAAGGGCAGAGGGAATCCGGCTGATTGGTTCTTTCTGAAGGAAAATGTGGTTACCTTCAGAGAGAGAGAGAGAGAGAGAGAGAGAGAGAGAGAGAGAGAGAGAGAGAGAGAGAGAGAGAGAGAGAGAGAGAGAAGGGCGGGGACATCAATATGCTGAACCTTCTTTCGTAAAGTCTGCAATTAATTGCTTTTTAAAGGTTCCAGCTCGTATATTGCGAAAGCTTGAAGCAAATGAATAAGGTATTAGTGTCACCCATTATCGATTTTTTGGTCCCAATACGCTAAGCAATACCAAAAGTTTTCCCGGTTCAAATCATCAGGAAAAAAATTCAGAGTGGACTACTTAACGCATCTAGAATCGTCGATGCCACAAATGCCGGAAGAATTTTATGTCCCTGCCGTATTTACCCTCCCAGAAAATACATCACAACAATTTACGACAACTTAGAGGCAAAGCCTTACTCATGGAAACTGGTGGAATTAGTAGAATCTATTAACGGCAATAGATTAAGTGGATCACTCGGGAAGTCTGGAACGTGACACCCATATCATCAGCTAGTAACGTTGGTCGTTGGCGCGGTATGCTAAATGGAATTAGCAAAAAGGGAAAACTGCCCTTTTATCTACTAGTGTAATTACATTCGAAACTCGCTGATAACCAAGTTCGTTTATTGCCCTTCAAAAAATCCACGACGACCAAAAAACAGATTTTTTTTTTTGCAGCAGTGGACTGAACTATTACATTGCCAGAGAAAAGAGAAACAGACACTTAATTCACAAATGTGCCAATCTCACCGGACAATAATATTGTCCGGTGAGATTGGCACATTTGTGCACATTGACAAAATCCGCGAATAAACAATCAACCCTTAGATATTATGTAATGGTTGATTGCTTATTCGCGGGTTTGACTTTGTGAAATGGTTTGATTAATTCCATGGTGAACAGAAGCTTTTGATGTGATTTATAAGTCTTGGAAATATTTTATACACAATTTGAACATAAATAGCGTGCTTTTCATTAACAAAAAAAAAAAAATTAAAGTTTTTTCAATTCGAAAATGTTAGAGAGAAGAGGAAATGAGCTAAAAAAAAAAAGCCTGGATAGATATAAGATTAAAGTATGTAAGAGGATTGGCCTTATATATATATATATATATATATATATATATATATATATATATATATATATATATATATATATATATATATATATATATATATATATATATACATATATATACATATACATATATATATATATATATATATATATATATATATATATATATACATATATATATATATATATATATATATATATATATATATATATATATATATATATATATATATATATGTGTGTGTGTGTATGTGTGTGTGTGTATGTGATTGTTCAACATTAAGCTGTTTTCCGTAATTAGAGATGGCATAAAAAATAAGAGGTTACTACCAAATTTATACATTCTAGAACTCTTATGGGCCCAATGTGCAAAACCATTACACGATACAAATATATATTCCAAACCCTATTAGAAATAAATATAATTATTACCAGTGAATAAAAAAACAAATGGTATTAAACACTTAAGCGTCTATTCTGATTTATTCTCTAATTAGACTTCCACAACAGTCATATCCCTAAAAATGCTGTCATACCGCTTTGA
>JANJGK010002738.1:12500-113415 GCA_039081455.1 Macrobrachium rosenbergii | reverse complement strand
TTCTGGTCCTGTGCATCTTGCGAAGGAGAGAGTTAAATGACCCCCCCACCTCTTATTCTCGCTGGTTTTCATTCCCTACCTCACACCCGACCCACCCCGCCCCCTGGACAGAGGTCCCCCCCCCCGCCCCGTGTATAAGCTTGCATCATTTGTACCCAAGAATACTTGTACTAATTTCTGTTTACCTATTCCAAAATGTGAAAAGTTGCCGTTCGACGCTTGAAGACTTAAGAAGTTCACCTGAGCTCCAAAGCCTTTCAGGAAAGGATGAACTCGAAGAGATAAAGACACAGGAACCACGTGAGGACTGACGTCAGTGAATGCCTCCGAAAGTAAGGCCAGACAAGGAAGGAAGAAATGAAGGAAGGAAGGAAGGAAGGAAGGAAGGAAGGAAGGAAGGAAGGAAGGAAGGAAGGAAGGAAGGAAGGAAGGAAGTCACATCGAAAGAAACTCCTGGAAAGGGTCGTCGTGGCTTATGAAGAAGACGGCGACGACCACGACGACTTCGAGGAGGAGGAGGAGGAGGAGGAGGAGGAGGAGGAGGAGGAGGAGGAGGAGGAGGAGGAGGAGGTCTCATTAGACTGTCAACCCTGTCCAAGGTTCCACATAAAAGAAAATACTCCAGTGTTTAAAAACTACCTTTCAGAGTTTTATAACTGTGTCTAATATTATATATATAATAATATAATATAACAGATTACAAAGAAGGACCAAGTTTCCACCAGGTACTGAATCCCGCACATCCACTTCCGTCTTCTACTGACATTTATTCATCAACAGTTCAACTCTTGAAACTTGGGCAGACGTACGATGGGAAACTGTGGTCTGTGAATCAATTTTAAAAATAAAATCTTTCGAAATGTTTACCTCTGTAAAAGAAATCAGTCTTCCTTCATTTGCTGTGACTACACTTCCCAAACTTTGACCCAGTTTGAAAATCCGCGTCTGCCATTAAACAGAAAATGCTGGTTGTCCCGAAACCAATTTGTTGCAGAAAACATAAAAAAGCCCTCCCCCTTCCCCCCCCCCCTTTTCTCTCTCTCTCTCTCTCTCTCTCTCTCTCTCTCTCTCTCTCTCTCTCTCTCTCTCTCTCCTCGCAGTACACAAGAGGTTGGGGTGGGGGGGGGGGATGGCAGAAGGAATGGTAATGGGTTGTTTCGAAACCCGCGCCCCAACTAGGGCCAAACCACTTATGTGATAACGCCCATATCTATGTGAGCAAAAGAATAGACAGTCTTCTATATTAATAGCAAGGAGTGCAGTCCACGAAGACGACGTTCTCAAAATAAATTATCTTTATTATTCTTTAACAGAGAGAGAGAGAGAGAGAGAGAGAGAGAGAGAGAGAGAGAGAGAGAGAGAGAGAGAGAGAGAGAGAGAGAGAGAGAGAGTTAAAATGCTAAGGTTTCCCACCTACTCTCACGTACTTGGTCATGTTGAATATGAAAATCATTCGCCAAAGCTGTCACCAGTAGACCAAAAATTCTGGCTGGAAGCAGGCCTGGAATAGAAACCAAAGGACACTCACTGCCTGCAGCAGAGAGAAACTAACTACTACACAAACTGGAGGCCAACATGAAGACGACTCTTCACCAAGCGCTGTAGAAATGAAGTTGTTCACACTCTTAATCATAGCTTCACCTCATTTCCTAACAAAGAAGCGAGTTTGCCCCAGAGTGCTTCTTCATCCACAGTTAGAAATGCCAAAGTTCTTTCCTATTTCGTTTTCAGTCATCCAAGACCTCACAGCTCTTCCTCCCGCCGCTCAGGGTCTAACCACCATGGGTTACAATGAGGCCCGACTGCTTCCAAAGGAGCAAGTCAATTCTTAACGAGTAAATAAAAGGGAAAAGGAAAGTGGCAGCAGCTCCTTTTCCATAGTAAGGTTCTCCAAAGAGAGCATAGCGCATGATAAGCCTACATGGCGCCTGTTTCAAATAATAGAGCTCTACTGTTTAACAAAACATTACAAAAACACTGACGCAAATATCAAACCAAGAAAAGCGTTCTCCATAACCTCTCTATCTATACCAGGCAGTATTATTATTATTCCGAGATCGCCTGCCTCCACAAGGAACAAATATAAGACGACCATGTCAGACATAGGACTAATTATGATTCACCAAGACTGTAACGGATGAAGAAGCCATAGGATGAATACATAGCAACAAGAGCATGTGAAAGACCATAGAAATGATTCTTTGCTCCTAGAACAATCCATCATAAGCCGTTCTCTATTCTCTGGTCTATATTGTCCAATAAGGGAATGGTATAGAAGTACAGCCTCAGCAAAATCATGTCAGTTATTTCCATTTATAACGAATAAGCTGACATTCTGCAGTGAGCAAAGTCCACATTTCTGTAGCACGAGAGAGAGAGAGAGAGAGAGAGAGAGAGAGAGAGAGAGAGAGAGAGAGAGAGAGAGAGAGAGAGAGAGAGTTAACTCGATCAGAGAGGGAAACGCCTGGCTAGGTCAGTACCAGAATAACCCCCAGTGGATGGCGACTGCCCATGACATTTATGTCCAATGTCAATGATATTTATAATACAAAATTATAATCTGTCTATTTTATGCAAAACAACTTTTTCCCGATTCATAAAGGCTACAAGCACCACTGAATGGGTCTTTTACTAAAGAGTGCAAAGAAGACCGATTCTTGTCGGTTGAAAGACGATCGCAATGATTGGTATCTGGGGATTAATGACCTCACATATATATGACACTTCTTTTCGTCACAAAATGAGTCAAACGGAACTTCGACCCACAAGAGAAATTCCACCCACATCGCTAATCAAAATGATTCCTGTCAGTGCTGAGTAACAAAAGCAGCTTAATACCTATTCAGTAAGTTAGGAACTTCGAAGAAAAAGGTATATTATTTTCGCCTCAGAATATTAAGTGTACCAAGACAAAGTGTGGAACAAAGGATGGAGAAAGAGAAACCCTTCAAAATAAATAAGGAAGCCAAGTGATTAACAGGTCCTTGAACAACTTAGTCAACCTCCTGAAAGCGCCTGTGCAACATGAGAGAGAGAGAGAGAGAGAGAGAGAGAGAGAGAGAGAGAGAGAGAGAGAGAGAGAGAGAGCAGTATTAACATGCAGAACCCACTAAACTTTGAATTTCAAGCAAGGAACCATGAGAGGTGAATACGATTGCACATTACTTGTCATCTGAATCTGTCAACTGCTGACATGAACACCTTTACAGTCACAATAAAAAGTCAGTTTTCATTTTGAACCTTCAGTAGAGCTGGCTGCTGTTATAAGGATTATTTCCTTCGTCGCATCCTGAGCCTACCCACGGCATCATTAGTTTTTTCAGGATTAATAGAGTATGAATCCTGAGTTTTTGGTGACATCTTGATAGATAGCGCACGCTTCCTAAAGCACCACACTGAGGCCTATGCGCAAGCAGCACTTCAGCTCCTCACATCTCGTGAGAGAACAACAGCGAATGAGTTCCGATGTCAAGTGACTCATCTGGTGATTTCATCTCAGATGCCGAAAGAGAATCTTGTACTGCCTCACAGATACTTCTGTGACGCCGTAAGCTGTGGGATATGGAATGGAGTATAGAATTTAGGCCAAAGGCCAAGCCCTGGGACCTATGATGTCATTTTCAGCGCTGAAAATGAAATTGACAGGAAAAGGTCTGAAAGGTGTAACAGGAGAAGGAAACCTTTTGCAGTTGCACTGTGAAACAATTGTCAGGAGAGGGTGGAATATAACATGGAAGAAAGAGAATATGAATGGAGGTACAGTAAAAGGAATGAAAGAGGTTGCAGCTAGGGGCCGAGGGGTTGCTGCATAGTACCTAAGTAATGCCTACAGTGCACCGCATGGTGTGCACTGAGGGCACCCCCAACCCCCACGGGGGTTTTAAGCTGTGAAACACACACTTGGCCCTACAAGCCGTTTTGGTTCACACAAAAAACAAAAATCCCCTACTGTGTTGTTACAGCGTTCCGTTCCATTGAGAGAGAGAGAGAGAGAGAGAGAGAGAGAGAGAGAGAGAGAGAGAGAGAATATGGTAATATTAATTTGTCATCAACCAAAATGTCGAAATAAGCTGGTTCAAAATACAAAGCTCGCATGAAATGAAGCTCCTGAATTTCACAAAAATGCTTCAGAACTGACTCTCCGGAGATCCACGCTGTTGGCACAACTGTCGATAATAATCATCCTCAAAGATTAGTCAAAACTTTAACCTAAAATAATTCCATTCAGTCACCTGTGAAAAGGGCGCACTGAATTCTGAAAAGCAATTACAAACGCTCCTGCAAGTATCAGGAAATTCGAGCGCACCACTTTTGTTTGAAACTGCAAACCAAAATCAACACAATTATGCTGAAACTGCAGAGAGAGAGAGAGAGAGAGAGAGAGAGAGAGAGAGAGAGAGAGAGAGGAGAGAGAGAGAGAGAGAGAGAGAGAGAGAGAGAATATTACAGCAATGCTCTGCGACATCGCTATAGAATAAAGGTGGTAACTACAAGTCACTGCATTAAAACTTGTTCATGTCCTCACCTGGATACATACGAGATCAACTTGCCATTTGCCTAATGGCAGCTTAATTAACCAAAACCCAGCCACCACCAACAAGGAGTTGAAACCAAAATTATCATCATTTCTAATCTTGACAATCACCACCATTATTATGGCAGCCTAAAGAGGCCTCTAGGTTATTCCCAGGCTGAGACTCCCGAGACCAGCCAAAAATATTTGGCCTTCAGTGGAAAGTGACGACGACTGGAGAGGCTGCTGGTCAGGAGGACAGCCCCCAGGCGCCATCACAACCTACAGAGAACTCGTGAAAACCGCCAGGCAGAAAGCCAAGACTGTGTCTGTCGCCGAGGAGGAGGAGGAGGAGGAGGAGGAGGAGGAGGAGGAGGAGGAGGAGGAGGAGGAGGAGGAGGAGGAGGAGGAGACGCTGCTTTAAAGACCCTCTGGTCAAGATGACCCCCACAGGAGGTCCCTTCTCCTCAGAAGGTCTTTCCTGTCTCTTACAGAATGCAATAATTCCATGCAAATAACGAGGCCAACCAACTGGTAATATTACCACAAAAATCTGCTCATTTTTTGTCATTTTGTGAACCAACAGACGAAAATAAAAAAAAATACTCCTTGGCAAAAGCAATGAAAACATCAAGTCACTCCCTGAATGAGTAGATACCATCACGGATGTCTTGTGTTTCTTCCCAAATGTGGCACCAGAAGTTGTGAGGAGCGTGGGACAGGGAGGGGCCCTCAATGTAAACTGTATCGTTATTCCTATATAAAAAAACTGAGAATGAGCCACCTGATTCTTACACAATGCAAAAGAGTAACAGCATTTCATACCTGTGTGTCCCAAAGCAAGTGAGCAGCAGACCTCTTAATATGCCAATGAAGGTAAAAAGGCCAAAAAACAGCCACAGGAAGACTCACTTCAGCTAAACTTCTTGTTGAACGATGGGATGCCAGAGCTGTGCAACTTCCACTGCAGGCATCAGCAACCGAAAAAGAAAATAATTCAGATTAATAATGTGAAAAACATACACATCCAGATACACAGATAAGAGCAAACATAATACACACGAGACTAGTTTATTAGAGCAGCAAGCGCAAAAGCAGATATTTCAGAACAGAATGGGAAAACATATAAAAATGATAAGAGGGACACTTACCGTACTTTGACAACCTTCCTGAGAGAGAGAGCAGTCCTTTCCTTTCCAGGGGTCTGATGGTAAGCCGGAGGGGAGGCCAGGTCTTCAGACGGGGCTCTTCTGCATCGCCCTACAAATAAAAACATCCTTATTAAGAAATTCAATAAAAGATTATGACAATCCTCTCAGCAAACAAACACCCCTTAAAATACTAAACAGTAAATAAAAATACCATCTACTTGGATTAAAAATCATACGTAAAATTACATGATAGATTTCTCAAGATTAAAGGGTATGAAAAGTATAATACACAGACATACATATAAATATGGGGGCCTTCGTCCTCACTCGGTAACGAGCGACAATGATCTAAAGACCACAGAGAAAATAAACTTGGAGCTCAACCTGACCGACAATGTTCGAATCTGCCCCTGTCCTGTTCTGTTCTGTTCCTCAGCAACGGGAAATTGCAGCAGCATAAGATGACTGCATTCCCAAAGACACCATAAGCCTCGAAAAACCCAACAGGCCCACAAAGCTGACGTGTGAATTAGACGTCACCGTCGCCTCGCGAAAACACTTCATCACAGCCGTCCACAGGGTGCCATCGAATCATCATCTGTTGTGTTAGTGGAGGGAATAAGCTGACGGGACAGGAACGGACGGACAGAACAAGTGGGCAGGGCGCACTTACACACAGGAACACTAACACGAACACATGCAGCAACAAACAAAATGATAACTAAGCAAGCCACTTATCGCAATCACAGGAAGCGCTCCAGCCTCACCAATGATAGGACTGGTGGCTAACTATGAGCACTCCCTCAATACTGTTTTACTTATCATCTTTAAAAGCTCCAGATACAGAGAGAGAGAGAGAGAGTGAGAGAGAGAGGAGAGGAGAGAGAGAGAGAGAGAGATAGAGGGAGAGAGAGTAGAGAGAGAGAGATGAGAGAGAGAGATCCCTCTGGCGGAGACAAACACTGGGTTTAACCTTCAAAGTACACACCTGCGAGAGCTTTAATATTCTCACAACATAAATAAATTCCTTCGTCGAAGAGGTCGATCGAACCAAGTTTCACGAAGCCTCATTCAGGGATTTAAGGAAGACCTGTGTATATGTATATGGGGATTTATTTCAGGGAGGCATAAACTGGTGTCGTTACTCTTACTCTACGCAAGGCCCTTTAAATATAAGCTGAGTATATTTCAAGGACCTTGACTCTACGATTACATAGCTCCCTCGGTGACCACGGTCAAGAGAATATAGGAGGAATATTCGAAACAACGAAAGACTGCCGGCCTACAACAGCTTCGGGTCTTTCATTAATTACTCAACATTTTGTTTCCCAAGAAGTGGAAACCCTCCTCCCCAACCCCCAACAGAAGGGGAACGAGGTGTCACACTCGGTCACTCTCTGATCTCTGAAGCCAAAGAAGGCCAGATGCAACATTCCATGAGTGGAAAAACAGTCCCTTCAGCACAAAGGCTGTTCGTCCTGTTGTCGGTCGATTATGTCCCTTTTCCCGAAAGTGAATGAAAATGGCGTTGCATCTTAAACAGTGACGGTGCTTCTTATGTGAATAGTTCATACTTTTTCTGTTCACTGCCAGACAGACTCAAAGACAAGCCCCCACCCCCTCTCGTCAATGTCACTGTCAATTTCAAGTAATTAGGAAGGAAAGAACACGATTTTACATTTTATTTTGGTGTTCGTGTTTTTTACCTAACTTACCTAAACAAATAGATACAGTGCATTTACAAGCTCTCTCTCTCTTCTCTCTCTCCCTCTCTCTCTCTCTCTCTTCTCTCTCTCTCTCTCTCTCTCTCTCTCTCTCTTTGCACCTAAAAATTTATTTGTATCAGTTATGACCCCCACAGAGAGCTCTGAAGACATCAAAGGCCGACTGCAGTTTCTAGGCCTACGAGTAGAATGCCTTCATCAAGACACTCACTGACATCTCTCTCCTTCAGCAAATGATGGTAACTGGAGCTCTGTTTATTCACGTTTCAGATTGTTTACTGTTAGACATTTATTGACATTATCAAGTCTTTGTGGAGCTTCTGTTGCAGAAATTTAACTCATAACAATTGAGCATGCTCACAGTCGATTCGGTTCTTACAATGTAACACAAAAGATGGATCTATGATACACTGTACCGATACAGATTCAGTATTCTCGTAGGAATTAGAGGTTCAGGATTTATTTGGGAAAGAATGCCTTCAGTTCAGTAATTTCGTCAAAGTCCAGATATCCAAGAATGCACCGACCGCTCTCCGAAATATCTATACAGAATTCATTCGACGAGAAGCAGCCTTGTGAGGTGTGGAGCAAAGCAGTGGCATCAGGTCAAGGGACCAAATGGACCAGTAGTCGAAATTCCGGGAAAGTCAATAGAATGAACGATCATGGAATCATCAGGAAAGGAAGTGCTGTGGGTCCTGTCCTCATCAACGGCTCATTTGGTTGAAAATCTGGATAAATCTTTCTAAAAATTGGGCGATTAGGCACCTTAGAATCTTAGAACAACATTTTATTATTGAGTTTGCTATGTCTGATTACTGTACAGTACATATACAGCAATTTACTGTGACGCTCCTCGGCGTCAGCAAATGTGACTGCGCTTCTCTCTCTCTCTCTCTCTCTCTCTCTCTCATCTCTCTCTCTCCTCTCTCTCTGCTCTCTCTCTCTCTCTCTCTCTCTCATTGAATAACATAGCCTGTTTTGCCCACGAAAAATTTGCAGTTGGAATTTAAACCCTGATAGCGAAGAAGAAAAGGGATTATAGGATGAACTTATCAGGTTCGAATTGAAAATAAAATTACGAATGGAAAATTATGAACTAAAAAGTGCTTCAAAATATTAAAGAAGGAAACCGCGTGATAGTCATTGGCCAGAAAACGTACAGCTGTGTCCGTCCGTCAGTACGGCCTCGGTCTCTAGGGATTAAGAGGAGCACTACTGGACTAGATTATAGTCTCAGTGCCTTCCCTCCACAATGACACACACACACTCACACACCTATCTTCTTCACTTGAAAGGCCTGAATGAAGAACAGCCTTGAAACGGAAGCGGAAGCTCCGTACATTTCCTTTCCTTTTACATAATGTCGACTGTCATGTTCGATCATTATATCCCCCGAAGAACATTTCATTCAGAATCTTTGTTCTGCCTCAAGACTGGCGATGCACTGATTCATAAGCATCGTAATATGCTGTATAGAGTGAGTTATGTCAATTTCAACTTGTCACAATAGAGGGAAAGATGTGTATTTCGAACAGCCGTTCAAATAGGGAACCTATTCCCTTGGCACTGCGGCCAGAACTTGTAAAAACCATCTAGATTTTTACAAGACTTCCAGTAGACGTTTCTCCGCCTCCACCCAACCCACCGGATTCCTGGATATAGCCTTGACGTATGCTTGTTTCCAAATGACCTTTTTCCCATCACTGCCTTGAATAGGATGTCGTGCAACTGGAACTACTTCTTCAGAAGTTCAAGCGAAGATGCAACGCATTGCTACCCTAATACTACTCTCCTTGCATTGTAATACATTTTTATCTATTTATCATTGTTTTCTTTTTAAATGAGTGGGATCTCTCGTTTCTGTATTTCCCTTTGTCGCCCCTTACTTCTTCCTAATGAACACCTTAATTAATATTCTTTGGAAGCTTTTATTTCAAGTCAATGGCCCCTTTGGTGGGCTTGTTCCATATGAATAGGGTTCTTCATCTGCTGAATAATAATAATAATAATAATAATAATAATAAATAATAATAATAATAATAATAATAATAATAATAATAATAATAATAATAATAATAATAATAATAAAAATAATAATAATAATAACCTTGAAAACTACACAAACCGAGTCACATCATGACTCAACAGCTTCACAATTTTTTTTTTACCAATAAAATATAAAGCCCACGATTTTTGCTTTGTTTTGCTTAAGTATCATCTTGAACTTGTGATACCACCTCGACTGTGAATGAATCTGCTCACTACAGAACTCACTTGCAAATGAAAACTTGCCTTTATAAAGCCTGGCGTCACTCTCTCCCACTTCCCCGTTATCGCTGTCTTTTCACCTGCCTTTTCAGCGGAGGGGCAGGAGGACTCTGCAAAGGAATGGCAATCCTGCTCTTCTTATTTCCCCTGCATGGACAAAGATCCTTTTAACACTTAGGGGCTGCTCCTATGGACAAGGTCCAGCGCTGCCACAAGGCCTCTTCTTCACTGAGCAACGGCAACAACGAAGCAGTAGTGACTTTTATGAAGGAACCTCAAAGACTCTTATTACAGAGTTCTCAGAGATTCTGACATTTTGAAAGACTGGTGCAGTTGGTATATCTAGAAACTGGTCTTGAAACACTGCGCTGAAATATCTCAGAAGTTTACGATGAGGGTAAAATGGTTCTTAAACTCTGCCCTATGCAATACGCCCCCTCCTGACTCCAAAATATAAAACTGAGGTTCACAATAATGACCAACCATCATTACGTAAGTGGAGTTTTGAGGGGCACGAAGCATATTGACTGATGACGAGTTCAGTTTGAATAGAATGGCCCTTCCTCTACGCTGCCTGCCGTTCCTCCTCTCAGGCAAATCACAGCGGACATTGCGGGATGCCTGAATGCAACCGGTTATCATAAGGCACCACAACACCATAGAGTCTATAAAGCAAAATCGCCATTGCCTAAGGATTTTCTGCTTGCAAGACCTGATCGATTTAGCCTAACAAGTTATGAACTTCACTCACAACTATCTGATTCCATGCATACGGCACTAAAGCACCGCTCTTCAAGTTGAAGGTAAATCTAAGTAGTAGCTCCGCGGCGGCGATTTCCTTCTAACTTGACTTTCTACAGTCTTTTGGCTGCTAATTATGGATTTATCTGCAATTTTTGTCACACGAATGTAATTAACCTGTAATTAACCCCAGAAGTCCATCCAACAAGGGGTTTCCACACGCGATCTTCACAAGACAGAGCACGGCTACTGTACGTCTATTTGGAATGGTTCATATCCCGTCCGGCAAGTGCAATAACTTGTTAACGTATGGGTACCCCATTCCCCAGGCCAGTACTAAACACGGCGAAGGGACATTTCATCCCCCCAATGCCAGTACTAAACACGGCGAAATGCAATTAGCTCCCTCCTGTTAGCAAATGGCTCCCTCTCGTTTTTCCGCTCCATTTCTGTGTTCTCCCCTATCGAAAACCCCGAATTCCCAGTCCCCCGTTACTGTTGAGTATAATTAGGGGGCAAATAACAGTTGGCCGACAACAAACTAACTCACCGCCAGTATCAGAAGCCATAAAAGTGTAGAAAAAACAAATTTCCAAGGTAAAAATAGGCGCGGAGCTAGTACTTAGCATTACAAAGTTGAAATTCAACATGACCGGCGATGCAAAACTCATGAATGAAAGCCAAACTTGAGCCAGACTACTCTGGCACTCTCCTTCTCTGGCCTGGTCTCGGGATCCTCCTCAGCTCCGGCATTTATCTATAGCAGAAGCAGGTCCTTTAATATAAACCACAAGACAGTCAGAGTCCTTCAGCGGGAACACACTGTCACATCCTCTCGTACTCGGATCAAATTCCTCACCAGAGGACTTTGGAGAGCAACATTGACAAGTCAGTCACGGATATAACACACCTCTGACTAGAACGAATCACCAAGTTTTGTGTGACCACAAAACTGTGCTTCTGACGCATCTAGATTCACGGAGTTCTCAACCACTACAGATTAATTAACTCACTTCAATCAACGCTCATTAATATCCTCGATCATTAGGAGTCTCGTTGTCACAAAGCCTCATTGACGGAGGCCACAAACAAACGTGGCTCAACGGAGCCAATGCTACAGTCCGACTGAGAACCTTCCAGAATGCTTTTGGCCAATCACAAGAGTCCATGCAACTCCCTTCGAACTGAAGAGCGAAAGCGACTCCTGATTGGCTGAGAGAGAGAGAGAGAGAGAGAGAGAGAGAGAGAGAGAGAGAGAGAGAGAGAGAGAGAGAGAGAGAGAGAGCTGTTAAATGTTCAATATCTATTTTTCAATTAATTAGAAAAAAACTCACGGTTTTACATATTTTCGCTTTCCTGTTTTTACCTAATTACTTGAAAAAAAGAGATAGTGAGCATTTAACAGCCCGCTCTCTCTCACTCTCTCACTCTCTCTCTCTCTCTCTCTCTCTCTCTTTCTCTCTCTCTCTCTCTCTGCATCTAATGATTTAAGATTTATTTATATCAACTATGACCTACACAGAAGCGAAGCATAATTGTAGCATCTTAGGATTCCTGAAAGGTAAGTCCTCCCCCCATCCACCTTCACACCCCTCCCCCCTTATGCTCCCAGGAATTGTATCGTTCAAACTTTCTTTCTGTTTTAGTCTCCTGCATAAACCCTTAAGCACTTACGGTGGGCATAAGGTCATAATGAGGACAGAGAGAGAGAGAGAGAGTGGGCGTGTGTGTGTGTACGCAATCACGTGGTAGACAAAACTACTTTAGTCGCTCAGTGTACCTTCAGGTCTCCTTGCAGCTCCTGTGGCGCATTTGAACCAGATTTGATACAATAACAAAACCATCTAATTTAGGCGATGGTTGACAGGGGTTGGGGGTGGGAGGTTTCATCCATATTCCTCTCAAACAACCTCCCACCCCCTACCCCGCCAAAAAAGATAAACAAATTGCAATAGGGGTAAATGAGTCTGTTCTCGTCTGTCGCCGGGCTCTTCCACCTGAGCAGCCCGTAACACACACAGACAGACAGACAGACAGACAGGCAGAGGAGTATGAGCAAATAAGACAGAAAACAGAGAGGCTGTCAGTCAGTCAGTCAGTCAGTCAGTAAAGTAAGTATACCTTAGTTTTACCAGACCACTGAGCTGATTAACAGCTCTCCTAGAGAGGGCTGGCCCGAAGGATAAGTCTTATTTTACGTGGCTAAGAACCAATTGGTTACTTAGCAACGGGACCTACAGTTTATTGTGGAATCCGAACCACTTTATAGCGAGAAATGAATTTCTATCACCAGAAATACATTCCTCTAACTCTTCATCAGCCGGCCGCGGGAATTGAACTCCGGTCCATCGAGTGACAGTCTGAAGCTCAACCGATTCGGCCAACAAAGGGCTGTCAGTCAGTCAGTCAGTCAGTCAGTCAGTCAGTCAGACAGGAAGAGAAAGTGTTACTGCAGCGAGTTTCAGGAAGTAAAAGGGTCTGGGAAGGAAACGATGCTTTGGTCGGAGAAATAAAAAAAAAGGGTAGAGTCTCAGTCTTAAGAAAATGAAGACGGAAAAGAAAAAGGAAATGAGAGAGACCATAGAATTTAGACCAGAGGCCAAGCGCTGGGACCTATGAGGTCATTCAGCGCTGAAACGGAAAATGACAGTAAAAAGATTTGAAAGGTGTACCAGGAGGAAAACCTCGCAGTTGTAGCACTATGAAACAATTGTTGGGAGAGGATGGAAAGTAAGATCGAATTAAGAGAATATGAACGGGGGTACAGTAAAAGGAATGAAAGGGGTTGCAGCTAGGGGCCATGGAAGGGACGCTGCAAAGAACCGTAAGTAATGCCAACAGTGAACTACATGAGGAGCACTGACGGCACTAACCCCCTATGGAGACTTTCCTGAGGAGATGAGGAAGAAGGGAAGGCATCGCAGCAGGTTGATATCTTTTGCTTGACAGCACAGGAGGATGAGATGTTTTAAAATAACAGGCTTTAATTAAGCCCAGTGCACAACCCACTTTTGCTAAAAGGGGCACAAATGGCATAAGGTCTTTACTGCCCCGTGCGAACCTCTGTAGTCTTTAATCAAGGCCATCTAAATGAAATGAAATCTCATTCGGTCACAGCTACAGTAAGTATCAATTTTAAATTGGATTACAATGCAAATTTCACTAGAGAGAGAGAGAGAGAGAGAGAGAGAGAGAGAGAGAGAGAGAGAGAGAGAGAGAGAGAGAGAGAGAGGCTTCTTAGTGTAATATTTAGTTAGCAAAATACAGTAAAGTTCCCAATACTTATTATTATTATTATTATTATTATTATTATTATTATTATTATTATTATTATTATTATTATTATTATTATTATTATTATTATTATTATTATTATTATTATTATTATTCTTGGTACTTTGGCCTGGCTATAATATTTATAAAACCATTCCACGTAATGTTGTAAGATGTTTCAGGCCCAGCAATGTTCTGCCTCTCTGTAGTTTGTCCTGAATAGCCTCAGTCAGTCAGTCAGCACTCGCCAGCTGGCTCAGTTATTTCGAGAAGAGAGCCGTGACTGCTTTCCACCTGCATTTCTCTTCTCACGGGGACTTACAGAGAAAAACCACACCGTTCGGTGTAAGAGGCTACAACTTACCCATAATACAGCGGAAATGACAGAGAAAATTGAACTAGTCTTAAGGAGCTTGAAAATGCCAATATTTAATATATAAAGTTATGAGTAATAAAGAGATGTACTCCCTAGCTCATTTTAGTATTGAGATAAAGTTACTTTGTGAAACGGATTAACTTGAAGAGTAGTCCAAGAGCTTTCGCCACTGATAGTCCTCCAAAAGCTTCAGTTTCACTTTTGATCTCACTATCTTATTCTGTTTTGTCCAGGTCCCAAACTTGAATTGTAACATTTTGAATTTATATAATGAAAGAAACCTCCAAATCTGTAGTTTTCGACTCCATCTTCATCTCCAATTCTATCCCACACGAGTCATGCATTTCCCCAAAGATTTTTTTCTTGTTCGTCAACCTACTTTGGTCATGTGTTATAATGCAATTCTCTGGAGCTTTTTCTTCGAGCTTCGTCGATTATTCCCTTCAAGAACCTACAAGCCCAAGTGGGTAACCTAAAGGAATGGGACAGAAATTGATGAAATCATAGGAAATAGAGATCTTTTACAAAGATATGTCCTGAATATCAACCAGTAATACTTTACTCCCAACACCTCAGTAGAAAACTTGAGTAAAAATGCCCTGAACATTAACGGCAGTACCATTATAATGAAGTCCTGATTTAACTAAGGCATTCAATTCATAGTGTAGTCCTGATTTTTAATTCAGTAAAAAGAACATGGCGCAAACTTTACTCAACTCCAGTGACCAACGGCTCCAAAGTATTCACATCAAAAGCTGAGACCCAGTAATAACGTGGTCCTGTCTCGTCATTGTGTAGAAAAGCCCTCCACTTTGAAGATGGTTTCATTCACAATACATGAATGACTTTTAGATCGTTAAAAATGCAGCTAAATCATCAGTAACATCTTGAAGATTCTAAAGTAAAGGTCCCAAAAACTCTTAAGGGTAGTGTTTACTGAGTTACGTAATGGGTAGGCAGCTGAAAGAACCTTAATACTGGCGAATCTACAGCAGGAAGACCTAGTTTGAAGTTTTTTTTTGTAGCAGTCAAACTTGTCAACACCCAAAACACTTTTTCTCCGGATTGATGCGAGGAAACCTTGCAAGACAGACCCAAGATCCCTTCAGAACATCTTGTAACCAGTCATTTTTTGCAAGTAACATTTAAACAAATCTCCTACCCGTGGCCGTGAGCCACAAGTATTTTGAATCTGTGAGCTTCCATATCTTACCCTTTGAGAAATCAAGTGAACCATATAAATATGGCCCAGTTGCTATGTTTTGGGTCGTGACAGCACCTACCGTACAGTTTTACATTGTCAGTGTCCACAGAGCAGCTCTTGTTATCTTGTAAAAAAAGAAAAAAAAGGAAAGGAAATTAGTAAATTGAATTGACTACATTTACGATACACGATGGCATTAAGGCTGTCAAGCCAAGCACTCAAGACAGTAAAAAGAGGGAGTTAGAGTGGTTGGACAGCAAGATAAAGAGATCCAGAAAACAAAGAGGCAAAGTGCACGGATCCGATGGTGGAACTTGGACAAAACCCTGCAGTGACACAAACAAGTAACAGTTAGAGGAGTCGGACAGCCTGGCCTAAGAAGGACTGGGAAAGGAGGTCAAGTCAAAGGATAAATAGTGACGCCAGATAAAGAATCCTGTAGGTAACAATGGGTAAGGCTGGCGAGAATAGAATAGCATAGAATAGAATGTACAATTTAGGCCGAAGGCCAAGTGTTGGGAGGGACCTATGATGAGGTCATTCAGAGCTGAAAGAAAATCTGAGAGTGAAAGGTCACAAAGGTTAATTAACAGGAGGAAAGCCTTTTGCAGTTGAGGCACTATGAAATAATTGTTAGAAGAGGCTGCAAAGCAAGCTGGAAGCGAGAGAATATGAATATGGATGGAAGTACAGTAAAAGGAATGAAAGAGGTTGCAGCTAGGGGCCATGGAAGGGACGCTGCGAAGAATAGCATAGCCTACAGTGTACCGCGCGTGAGGTGCACTGACAGCACTACCCCACTGTGAGGGGTATGGCTGGTGAGACACACTGCAGTATTATGACTGTCACTCAACATAGCCGAAGTGCAGTTAATTCCTCATTTGTAAACAAATGACGAAAGACGAAGGCCAGCGAGAACCAGCATTGTATAACGAACGAAGGCAAAGGCGAGGTACTATGAAAGCTTCATTGACGAATCATCCGAGATCCATCGTTAACATATATATAGATATATTAGCATTATGAGAAATTATAGTCAGAAGCAATGAGAGTGAAGGAAATTATCTCAACGACTTCAGATTGGGAAGTCAACAGTGACCCTGTCGTTCCTCTGACCTGGGAGTGGCTACCTACATTCAGTGTGGAGCAAAAGCTTCTTTTTTAACGATGACAGTCTTCAGAAATGAATCCCTGGTTGTTTCCTACTGCCCACCCACTCCTTCAATAAAAAAAAATATCCTGCACTATAAAACTAACATTCCTTCTTATTCAGGGCCACGCAGGTGTTTCAAGCTTTGACTGCCAGGTAATTGAGCCTGCTGAGAGAATGATGAAAATGGCTGGTCAGCTATGCATAAACAATGACAGAGCCTAAAGGCTTCAAGTAGTCCTATCATAGGGTATCAAACTCCCGTTGAAAACCACTCTTATGCAATAAAGGCTCAAGCACTAGTTCATCATTTCATCTGCAAGCCAGTCGTTTAACCCACCAACAACGTACAATAAATCCAGTTCCCAAAAGAACCGCAATTCTAGAAAGAAAGAGTAGAACCGCAATTAAGAGTCAGCGCCGACATTTCAGTTTCGAAGCCGACTGGCGACAGTCAAGTGGAAGCACCTTTCCATCTTTCTTTCCACCTAACTGGACTTGCACGTATCAACACGAGCAATGGGCATTCCTGTTTAACCATCTAGAATAAAGTTCCATGGTATTTTTCATCTTAAATACTTTACTGCAATATTTGCCTGATTTCCCTCACCACTCACTACAATGAACAATATATAAAACATTGAATTGAACCACCATTCATTGCATTGTCCTTTTAAACTGCCAATAAAAAAAAGGCTCTTCCTTAATGACGTCAGCAGCTACCCCAGGAACTCTAAATCACAGCCAAGATAAGAGATTCAGCTGATTCAATCACATCATCCCAGACGGAGGACTGTTTACTCAATTGCCTTCGATCGCTGAGCAATAATGGGAGTTAGATTGTCGCATGCAATAATAGTATTAGAAATGAATTAATTAGGGATGTACCTCCTAGCCAATATGATGGATAGTGAGGGAGAGCAGAGGGTATTGAGACGCTGTCTCAACAGCCGGATGCTGGGACTCTTTTACTGATGCAGGTCTCTCTCTCTCTCTCTCTGCCTCTGGTTGATCAGGCAACGAATGGCAGAGACCTTCATAAGAAACAACATTCATGAACTTCAGAAACCAATTAATATCCCATTCAGTGCACTGTATATGGAAGTGCCTTGCCTACCTCACTTTCATAGACAGGTTTTGTACAGAAATCAGAGGCACAGGATGAATAACTACATAAAAACGTACTCAGTACGACAGACCTAATATTCTGTATGAAATCTGAGTCAGATCTTGAAAGGAATTAGGTTTACAAGAATGTTCCTGAGCCTGTCATTGAATATTGAAGATGATACTTCTGGTACAAAGTTTAGACTTCTGTCCTTGCAAATCTGTGAGCCTATTCCTATTTCAAGGTTCGTACCTTTACATAATAACTATGTATAAAACCTTCAGTAATGTCAGTGTTTATTAGCAAAAAATTATTTATGGGATCTTTTACTGAATGTAAATATTTTTTCACTTGTATCCAACCCTGAGAGATCGACAGAATCCTTTTTTTTTTTGTTTCTAAATTTTTAAAGAGACAAAGGTTCCTCCCCCTCCTCCTCCATTTTGGTACAAAGAGAAGTCGTTTCAGTACATCTATTAAGCCGATTTGGTGCAACCCAGTTCATTTCCATAAAAACAATTAGAACACCAAAACTGATTTCTTCAAACATGGACGAACGAGTTTTGTCATCGAAATTGTCGTATCTGCGTTATATCGATAGGCACTCACCTGACATATATAAACATTTACCTTTCAGCTAAATCGAAGTTTACTAATTCAGATAGCCAGTCCTTTTGCAACTGTCATAAATTACTTGTTAACTTTCTATTTTTCCTTACTCAACAATTTCGTCATTCCAGTTCAATGACCATCCTAATGCACCGCGTTGATTTCGAGATCATAAATCTCTAAGTCTGTAATCAATTTGCTTATTGACCTCTCGATACTAATTTGCCACACAGAAGCAGGTAAACAAAAATTTCTCTACATTAATTACTTATTAGGAAAAAGGTTTGACGCAAATAAGATTACAAGAGAATTGTTCCATTTGATTCCTCAAGTTCTGTAGCTTTCGGGGCAATGAAAACCACTGAATTGCTCTCTTCATAACACACGACAAGGGTCGTGTGTTTAACAAAGCCTCAGAAATATTTAAATATATTACATTAATTGAATATTATTAGCAGTGCAACTGTTTCATTACTGTTACCAATTTCTGATGTTACAAGAAGCCCGACTGACCCGCTCCAAAAGAACTGTGAGCAGCGTGTCATTTCCTTCTGGAAATACGTACTTCTTCAGACATTCCTGAAATCCAGCACGTCAACATTTAACAGCTTTATTTCGACTACTCGACAACAGCCATGATGACTTATAATGAAACGATACTGTGCAGTACAACATTTCACGTTCAAACGACAAAGCTGCGTCAGATGAAACTCTCTCAATAAATCCTAACCATTTTCTTCAGATCTTTCCTTTGCCTGGCAGTCCCAATCTCTCTCTCTCTCTCTCTCTCTCTCTCTCTCTCTCTCTCTCTCTCTCTCTCTCTCTCTCTCTCTCTCTCTCTCTCTCTCTCTCTCTTTTGATGCTCAATTCAGTGTGCTCAAGAACCTGGAGACTCACAAGCGACTCCAAAGATCAAACGAGGTCATTGTCATCCGGCATAGATACATTCGTCAGTGACACAGAAATGGAAGCTGATCAAGCATGAACGTCACTCTTGGCTTAAATTAACAGGTTATACCAAATGATCAGTAACATTACCATTTCTATTTCAATCCACGTTTCACCCATGGACAAGGCAAAAAATCATTATCATTAGTCAAAACAGTAATAGCTGGAAAACACTTCAAGTTGCAAGAATAAACTCTCCTCGTAAGAATACTCCTTTCACTCAACACTTGAGATGTAGTATTATATCTTTATAAACCCTCTAATAGATAACCTCTTCAAGTATATAGTATCACCTCGATTCGGTTTTGGTATAATTGTATAAACCGAGCAGAACACGTCCACGCACTTTGTTGGGAATCCCTGCAGCGTTCTGCCCAAAATACTGTCTTATGCATTTGCCAGCCGTCCTTTAAGGTGAATTCGACCAGCTTTGTGCTTTGCTTGGACTCAAATCATTCCTGTTTCAGTAACTCGCTTCTTTGAATGGAATGTGTGGAATTGAGGCCTGATGCCAAGCGCTGGGACCTTTGATGGGCTTCCTATCCTATATAAACCCATTTAATAAGCAGGACAAGTCCAACATAAATAAATACAGCCTTGTGACTTCAAATTAACAATACTCGTAATTCTTTACGATTACTAAGCGCTGGAAGACGCGACAGTCGTCAACATGGTAACTTGACTTGAATGCCTTCTCTCTCTCTCTCTCTCTCTCTCTCTCTCTCTCTCTCTCTCTCTCTCTCTCTCTCTACGGATTGGCCTAACCGAAAAGTAGCATGGCTCCGCCCACATCATCACTCCTCCCACAGGACTCAAAAGGAACTCGATTGGTCAAGAAATCCCTGTGACGCGTTCAGGGAACCAATTACTGTCACCCGTCCTCTCTCTCTCTTTCTCTCTCAGCTTCTTCTTCTTCTTCATCTGCCAAATCGGCGGCCACGGCAGCAGCCACCGCTGGCAAAAGTATGAAGCTTGCATGGATAATTAATATATATATATATATATATATATATATATATATATATATATATATATATATATATATATATATATATATATATATACATATATATATTCTTGAAAATTGTGCGATGGAAGGAAGAAAACAAGTCCATTAAAAGGTCCACTTTAATAAAAAGGCTGAACTTCTATGTGAAGTTAATTCAGAACTGGTTGCTGGTGGGCTTGTTGTCGGAAAGAAGGAATTTCCTGTGTCAGAAGTAACTACAGGTATGCTGTCTTCCTTCTCCTATCCTCCCCGCTATTCAAGAAACCCTGAGGACATAAATTAAATAAGAAAAAAGTAGAGGCAAGCTCTGCTAAATCACTCAATAATTCAATAAATAAACTCAGTGGTTAAATTTAAAATTAACTTGAATTCTGAGCAATTGGAATTAAAGGATAGCCTATATTTTGTCACCCACTTAACGTGGCAACCACCTAACCACGAAAGGCTTGACGATCCGAAAACTTCGGCGTAAAGTAAACATAACAGTTGGCTACTAATGTAAAAACTGCCTCAAATCCTAACAACTTTCCTAGGGTAACATGCAAAGTTACAGCAGTGATAAATTACGAATATTTTAAATACCAAATCCACAGGGTTTATTAATTGGGAATCGAGCAATGGAATATTTATCTACGATAAATAAATTGACAGGGAATCACTTTAGAAAGTCAGCATATCTTTCGTAATGACGTACCTTATCAATTCTATTCCTCGGAAATTCGGCGAAGATGGTGCATTGATGTTAAAACACTTGTGGCTGGTTTCGTCTTGTGCAGGATGGCGGAGAAAAGAGGGGATATATTACTCCTCCATTAAACGACTTCGACAAACGGTAGATAACATTCCTCTTGTAAAAGCCAGCCGTATGTCCCGTACGAAAACCTTCTTTCAACTGCCTTTTTTTTCTTTCCCCTGCTGGCGATGGTTCCTTTAGATTTCGTATTACTGTAAACAAAAACAAGACCACCAACAGATAGTTCCGAAAGGGTTGTTAAGTAGTTTACGCTTCAAAGGATTTACCGTCAAAACGAAAATAAATAATATGCTGGGTTTCCCTTTAAGAGCAAACGACCATTAATTATTATAATACATAAGTTATCACTGGGTAACACAGGTTTACCCAAAAAAGGAAAAATAAACAATTGAATATATAATTAACTAACCAACTACCAACAACAAAAGGAACAAAACCGTTCTTTAAACAGATAATTTTCAACACTCCAGGGAAGGGGCTCGGATTTTCTAGCCATTGAAAATTTGAGGAAGTTCTTAATTTATTCTAGGAGCATCTCCTTAGTCCTTAATCCTGAAGCAACTGCAGCTTCTCTCTTTGGATACCTAGAAATAGAGTCCACCGCTAGAATTTTCTTGTCTCTCACCGAGGGAGCTATGCCACTTGAACAACCTTTATCCCTGAGCAAGGGTATAAGGCTGGTAACATGTCTTTTCACAACTTCACCAGACTCCCCTTTCAAAATATGAGCATTGGTCACCTCTCCAAGGTCATTCTTTACCACCTCCTTAACAATCCCAAGTGGATAATTTACGGCCTTAGTATGAAGATCCTTCAGCAAAACAAGGTCTCCTGGTTCAATCATTTTATGGGTAACAGGCTTGTATCTGTCAGTCTTATCAACTGCTTGATTTATCAATGTCGTCAAAAATTCAGCATGATAAATTTTAATCAGGTTTTCTCTTACCTTCCTCAGCTTGCTGTAAGTGTCCTCAATTTTTCTTGAGGGTGAATCTTTTAAGTCATACTCCCCATCAATTTCAGGATCACACTGCAATTCGGGTATAATGTTAACAGAGGTTAACTCATAGCCGTGTATTAATTTTTCTGGGGTTATTGGGTTAGGTACAGATTCATCAGGTACATCCCTTAAACCATCCTTAAAGGCAATGGGACGACGATTTATAAGATGAGTTGTCTGAGATATAAGAAAGTCCATATCCCTTATGTCTAACACATTGGTTTTAATGGTTTTGCTAATTAGATGTTTTACCATTTTTATGCAAATTTCTACTAAAGAACCCATTTGGCTACAACCTTTGTAATAATTTTCGAATTTAATAGGCTTAATTCCATTTTCTTCAAAGTATGACTGTGTCTCGGGATCTTTTAAAAAATCTACAATAACATTAGCCCCGGCAACAAGTTGTGTCCCTAAGTCGCTCACTACAAACTGTGGTAAACCATGTTCAAAGGTATGTAGAGTGAATGATCTCAAAAATTCCTTGACTGACAAATCCAAGCATAACTTCAAATTAATGGCCCTTGTATACATACAGCTGATACACAGAATCCAAACCTTCACCTTAACACCCTGCATCTTTACAAAATATGGTCCAAAATAATCAATATATACATAACTGAAGGGAATCTGAGAAGGATCCATCCTAAACTCCCGGTAAGGAGACTGATTTAACCGAATTGTACGCTCCTTGAACCTTTTACAGATGACACAATCTTTTACCACTCTTTTAACAGCTGAAAAACATTGTGGTATCCAGAACTTCTTACGAAGCTCATTCAGAACAGAATAATAACCAGCATGCTTGAGTTTTATATGAAGACTCCTGATTATCAGTTCTGTTAATGAACTTCTGTTAAACAGCAAGATTGGGAAGCAACCTCTCTGTTTACTTTTCCACCTGTCAAACTTGCTTTTTACTCTCAGAATTCCATCTTTATCTGGGTAAACATTCAACTGTCTTACCAAATTAGGTATATCCTTAAGTAGTTTAGAACTGGATGCAAAATACTCAAAAACAGTAGGAAACTGAATTTTTTGTTCTTTCAATATGATCATCTTTAGAGCTTTCACATAAAAACCTGTATCATTAGATTCAATGGGAACATTCAGCTTTCTAACTGTAACTATAGCTTTCCACTTTGCAAAACACTGAGCAACCCTAGCATGCACTTTAACCAGGAGAGAGAAACTAGAGTATCTGTTTGGAGAAACTAGATGCTCAGCAACGTCCTCCCTAAGGTCTTGTGCACAATAATTACTTACAGCATTCTCCTCTTTGAAGTCAAAGGTAGCCCTAGGGTTAGGAACTGTAACTCTCAAAATATCTTGACTGACCACAGACTGGTTGATATCATGTTGAGGGCCAGAAAAATAGTTTGTCTTAATTAATTGTTTATAGGACAAAGTTCTTGTTATGCAGTCTCCAGGATTGGCAGTTCCAGTGATGAAAGTAAAATTAACTGGAAACGTTTCACATAACGTATCTATTTGCTGTAGTCTGTTAAGGACAAATACAGACCTTTTCTGCATCTTATCCAGCTTATAGGAATATGAATTGATCCAAGAAAGAGCTACCAAACTATCAGAGTACAAATCCAAGCTTGTTATTGTAATTGGAACGAGGCAATCAGACCCTCCTAATTCTTTATACAAATCAATTAACAACTCCACACCCAAACAAATGGCTTGTAACTCCAGGGAAGGGATGGACTTAGTATTAGACTGTTTGTTTATCAGCCTGTTTTTGGCTAACAAAAAATTTGTTTGGCCAGTATTGATGTTCTCTATATACAGAACAGCTCCATATATCATACTGCTAGCATCTACACAAGCAAGAAGTCTGTATTGTCCATCTCTTTCACCAACAAATCTTTGAACAACAATTTCAGGAGTAGAATTAGCTTGCCTTGCAATGCATTTCCATTCTTTTAGCTTTTCAGCTGGTAAAATATCATCCCATCCTAATGACTTATCACACTGTAAACCATGCATAAATAGCCTTGCCCTATTAAATACTGGACCATTGATATTATATAAATCAAAGTTAGAAGCAATGGACCTAAGGATGGACCTCTTAGTACTCGCCGAAGTTTCCAAAACAATGGGAAAAGTTGAAAGTGTATCCAGCTCCCTATTCCATTTCAAACCTAAGAGTTTAACTTCCGTTAGTGTTTCTTGATCCAAGCCTGAGTCAATGACTTCTTGAAGTGGCCCATCATTGGTGACAATTTGTTGCAATTCTATCCTATAAGGAGCAAATATATCTGTTAGCATAGTATAGGCCCATTTCAAGGTATCAGAATGTTCGCATGTATATGCTCCATTATCCATATAGAACAACTGATAAAGCAATTTTTTCATATTTTTTACCTCTAGAGTATCATCATCCACATCCAAAACCAGTATCTTATAAAGACTCAACATCAAAATTGTAGGGCTACATCTTAGACCAAAACTCAACCTAAGATTCTTATAACCTACTAAAGAAAAATCTTTCTTCTTAACACTTTTAACCCAAAGAAAAAGTAATTTATTCTGGTCTGAAGGTCTAAGTGCTATCTGATTAAAAGCCTTTTTCAGATCAAAGCAAAATATCTTTGAACCAAAACGTAAGTGAAGTAAGGCTGAACTTAACTTTTGGTTTAACGATGGCCCTGGATGAATAGCCTGGTTATGGCTTACTGTCATGGGTTTTCTTGGGTCTGCCTCACAGATGTTTGATAGAAACACTACTCTGCATTTTGTAGTGTCTTTTTTAATGCAGAGAAATGTGAAATGCCAGCCATTACACCCTCTGCATTTCTTATGAAATCTAAACTTGCACAAACCTGCAGAATGAGAGGAACTGGCACACTTAAGGCAACCTCCTATCTCTTTCAGCTTATCCACCTTTGCCTTATTACTATCATAAACCGGGCACTTGAAAACTTGATGATCATCAGTTGCTCTATCATAAGCACATAAAGAGCACTTCACCTTAGTAGGCTGCACATAAACATTCACATTAGAGGCTAGATTAACAGCCTCTGAAGTTTTGGGTAACTTTTTAACTTTTGTATCAATTTTCTGAAGTGCCATGGCATATCGTTCACATGCTTCAAAAATGTTATCATTAATATCTGTAAGGGAGGGCCTCGACTTATTGGTAATATTTACTAGCTGAGATTGGAAGGTGCTGTTCATGCCATTCCAAAAGAAGTAGTTCAGAAAATCATCCACTTCCATTTTCAACAACTTGACAGATTCCATCAAATTTTTCATCTGACCAACGTACGCAAATGGATCTGTTTGGTAAGGCATTTTCAAATCTGTCAACTGTTTTATTAAGGTAAACTTCTGAAACCTAGGGGATGCTAAAGCAGACCTTAAAATTAATTTTGCATCTTCATATGTCTGTTTGTTTGTTTCAAGTGAATTGAGCAGTATGGATGCACGGCCTGAAACTTGTTGCTTCAACAGCAATAACTTGTCTCTCTGAGTATACTTGAAGGTTTTAATAACCTCTTCAAATTCCGAGAGAAATTTCTCTATATTTTCACCCTCTTCACTTTTAAATGCTGGTAAAGGAGCTGTAGGGCTTTTCAAAAGGCTTCTTGCTTCTTCAAGTAAAGAATGGGGAGGACCTGAATCTTTAGCAGCCTCAAGAGTTGCTATAAAATAGTTTATTTTATCAAAGTAGCTCTCACAAACTCCAAACTCCATATTCAGTTTTGACTCATTTTCCTCTTCTGCCCATATTAACTTAGCTATTTTAGAATCATAAACCTTCAGTTCTTCAGCAAATCCATGAAATTTAGAGATAAGTGATCGTCGGTCAACTTCTGAACCCAATTTACGTTCTTCAATTCTATTAACATTCTTAGTCACTTGACTGCGGATGTATTTCCGAGAATTTACCAAAAGCGATAATTCCGACATTTTACCGATTGCTAATAAAACAATATTTCAGACAATCACGGATTAATCTATAGAGAAGATCTAAACCAACAGGGTTTAGATGTGTGGCGTCCCTATATAACCACCTATTATCTAATCTACCTGGCCCCTCTACTCTGAACAAATAATTCTTGAAACTCAACTTGTTAATAAATTTATTGAGATAACGCCTCATTAACTTGAATTCTTCCATGCAAGGGCTATCAAACCGATTTCTCCTTTCATAAAATCGGAGTTCAATTTGAGATGCAATTATGCAAGATCTTGGCAACCTGGATCTCAGAACCTTGTAAAATTCTTTGCAATTATTCTTTACCACTGACAAATCTACACTAGACTTTAAATCATTACCTCCTAAGAATACCAACAAATAATCTGGGTTATATGTGAAAACTTCTTCTAGGAGAGCTAGATTATTCAAAAAATAATTAAATGTGGCACCAGGAAAACCAAGAAACTGAACATCAAAAGATGTCCGTTCAATCACAATTGTAGAGCTATTAACTCTCAGCTCCAAATCTCTAACATAAGAATGTCCTAGGACTGACAGCCTCATGACAATAACAAAACCAAAATTTAAAACAGGTAAAATTCAAGGACACCTTCAATTATAAACAAAATGGAGGCACTGATAAAATTGAAAATTCTCGTACTTTCGTCATTCTCTCCGCCAATCCTACACTCAACGAGACCAACCAGCAACCAAATTCCTCACTCGAGCCCCACGTTGGGCGCCATCTTGAAAATTGTGCGATGGAAGTAAGAAAACAAGTCCATTAAAAGGTCCACTTTAATAAAAGGCTGAACTTCTATGTGAAGTTAATTCAGAACTGGTTGCTGGTGGGCTTGTTGTCGGAAAGAAGGAATTTCCTGTGTCAGAAGTAACTACAGGTATGCTGTCTTCCTTCTCCTATCCTCCCCGCTATTCAAGAAACCCTGAGGACATAAATTAAATAAGAAAAAAGTAGAGGCAAGCTCTGCTAAGTCACTCAATAATTCTATAAATAAACTCAGTGGTTAAATTTAAAATTAACTTGAATTCTGAGCAATTGGAAATAAAGGATAGCCTATATTTTGTCACCCACTTAACGTGGCAACCACCTAACCACGAAAGGCTTGACGATCCGAAAACTTCGGCGTAAAGTAAACATAACAGTTGGCTACTAATGTAAAAACTGCCTCAAATCCTAAAAACTTTCCTAGGGTATACA
Organism: Macrobrachium rosenbergii; assembly: GCA_039081455.1. Classification (NCBI taxonomy): domain Eukaryota; kingdom Metazoa; phylum Arthropoda; class Malacostraca; order Decapoda; family Palaemonidae; genus Macrobrachium; species Macrobrachium rosenbergii. The sequence goes on along the minus strand of JANJGK010002738.1, from coordinate 86,434 downwards.
TGCAAAGTTACAGCAGTGATAAATTAAGAATAGTTTAAATACCAAATCCACAGGGTTTATTAATTGGGAATCGAGCAATGGAATATTTATCTACGATAAATAAATTGACAGGGAATCACTTTAGAAAGTCAGCATATCTTTCGTAATGACGTACCTTATCAATTCTATTCCTCGGAAATTCGGCGAAGATGGTGTATTGATGTTAAAACACTTATGGCTGGTCTCGTCTTGTGCAGGATGGCGGAGAAAAGAGGGGATATATTACTCCTCCATTAAACGACTTCGACAAACGGTAGATAACATTCCTCTTGTAAAAGCCAGCCGTATGTCCAGTACGAAAACCTTCTTTCAACTGCCTTTTTTTCTTTCCCCTGCTGGCGATGGTTCCTTTAGATTTCGTATTACTGTAAAAAAAAAAAAACAAGACCACCAACAGATAGTTCCGAAAGGGTTGTTAAGTAGTTTACGCTTCAAAGGATTTACCGTCAAAACAAAAATAAACAATATGCTGGGTTTCCCCTCAAGCGCAAACGACCATTAATTATTATAATGCATAAGTTATCACTGGGTAACACAGGTTTACCCAAAAAAGGAAAAATAAACAATTGAATATGTAATTAACTAACCAACTACCAACCACAAAAGGAACAAAACCGTTCTTTAAACAGATAATTTTCAACAAAAACTGTTTCCATTCTGAATTAAAATTTCCTTCAAAGCCTTTAAAACTGCATATAGCTCTGCTTTAAAAATAGATGCAACGGATGATATTCTCCTTCCTGCTTCTTTCTATATCAGGGAAGGCGACTCCAAAGCCAACGCCAGCATAGACTTTGAGCCATCCATGAAAACTGCAATGGAATTATCATGCTGCAAAGAATGTTCTAAAAGTATTGACAATTCTATCTTGGTAAAATGAAAATATCTACAAAATTTTACACCGGAAGGTTCCAGGGGGTACTAACTGAATATCTTGCTGGTAAAATCTCCATCCTTGGCATGTTTAATTCCCTGACAAAATTTACTCCTAAAAGCGAATGGTTGAGGTTGTTTGCGATGGTTTTCATAATGCCTTTCATTTCTCATACAATTGCTGGTTAAAGACTTTTGAGCCTCTGCATTCTGTGCCAGCTCCAAACCAGCAGATGCTGGTAATGAATTGAATTGAATGGAATATAGAATTCTAGCCAAAGGCCAAGCACTGGGACCTATTAGGTCATTCAGCACTGAAACGGAAATTGATAGTAAAAAGTTCGAAAGATGTAAGAAACCTCGCAGTTGCACTATGAATCAATTGTTAGGAAAGGGTGGAAAGTAAGATGGAAGAAAGAGAATATGAAAGGAGGTACAGTAAAAGGAATGAAAAGGGTTGCAGCTAGGGACCGAAGGTACGCTGCAAGGAACCTTAAGTAATGAAGATCCAGAGGTATCTCACCGGCATGCTCTCGGTGGGAGATGATTTAAATGCTCGTGTACACAACCTTACTCCTCCATGATGAATTAAATTGAGCATTTTAAGGCTATTTGGCTTTGCAGAAGTGTACAATTCACACCCATGCGTTAATTTTGAAAGACCAAGGCTTTATATAATCTCAACATCTGAGTTCGGTCAGCATTCATTGTTTTCAAGCATTTTGTCTCAATATACTTCAGATGTGGAATCCAGGTCGGCTTGCTATCAACACACGGAATTCTCTGCCCATGCATGAACAAATCCGGATCAGGATGGAATCCTCTGATACGGTAAAACTGCATGGTTATCGTTTTACTAGCAGAAAATCTAAAACCATTCATCTCAACCCATTAGCCTTTATCATCAATGCAGAGCTGAAGGCAGCGTTCAGCCACTGCCATCATTGCTGCTGCAAAGGATATCGAAAGGTCATAAACAAAAATGGTACAAGTTTTATCTGGGGGAATTATTTTGGAAACCCCATTGATTGCTAAGACAAACAAGGTTATGCTTAAAACACTTCCCTGTGGTATGGTACTCCTTGTCTGAATACATCCAACATTGTTGCTCCAACTTGAACCGGAAATAACCTATTATTTAAAAATGCCTTGATAAAAAGATGGATTGATTTATGGATCTTAGGCACACATGCCAAGCACTGGGGCAACTATGGCCATTCAGCGCTCAAAATCTAACTTTTACTTAAAGTTTGATTTTTTGTTAAAATTCATTATACTTTAACTATAAATTAAGATAAAAAAATGTACCAAAAAAATATATAGTCTTTAATACGAATTAAATAAATCTGTAATATCTAATACAAGTTAAATTCCGAAATAAAATTTCATTTTCTTAAAAATAACATTAGTTTACTGATATCTTAATTATTATCAAGTACCTCACTCATGGACCTGCCATAGTGTGAGGTAGCTCTCCTTTCTTGGGTAAAATCTGGGCAATCAATCAATAAATGCTTTATATACTGTTAAAACTTCTCGACAGGAACTACAAATCGGGGCCTGTCTCCCTTCTCCTCTTTGCATTAAGTACCTATGCGTAACATGCATATGTCCTATACGTAGCCTTGTTAAAATAATGCTAATCCTCCAATCTGCATTATCTGACGACTGCCATCTCTTAACTTCATATTACCAATTACGTTTTCCTAACAAATTTGCCACATTCTACTTATATACATGTGAATAATTTGTTTAAAATCAGAGTATGGGATGTTTACGAGTGCCTGAATTTGTAATCTTATCGCTTCTGTAGCTGCGTTATCGACTCCCATTCCCACCTATACCCACACGAGCAGTTATCCAACAAAAGTTCACCCGACACGCTTGCGAAGTACAGGAGGGCCAAGCCATTCCTGTACTTCTTGTACTATATAGATGGTGGAAGGGGAATCATCTGCTTTATTGACGATGAAAGACTACTCGTGTCAGAATATATGATAAAACTTTCATCATTCTTTCCCTTATTAAAAACATATTTTACAGCTCCAAGAACAGCATATAATTCAGCCGTGAATATCGAACAGGAAGGGACTAATTTCTTCTTGATTCCATAGTTTCCTACTACTACTGCACAGCCAGCTCCATCCTCCCACTTTGAGCCATCAGTAAATATGCTCTGTCCTCTTTGTTGGAGGGAATGCCATACAAATTCCCTTCTAACGTCTTCATTGGAAATATATTTTTTCCCTCCAACAACTGGGCATGTATCAATAGGTGATTTGCACCATGGTGGAGATTTAGGGTGTGCAACCTGTGCTATTGGTGTTGTCGATATGCCAACACCTCTACTTTCGCTTTCAAGTCTTACCTCCAGAGGTTTGGGTAGTCGGTGTCTACGAGTATTTGCCGCCCGATCTACTGGGGCTTTCACATACTTATAATTTGCACTGCTGCTAGAGGTTAAGGATTTGGATATGTACCTTAAGCTTAGTTCCTCCCTGCAGATGGAAAGATGGGGTATGTCTGAGTCTAGTAAATATTCATTTAAAATAATTAAAATAGATCCACCAATGCCCAATAATCTTAGCTTGTGGGTAAGTGTTTCACGATTCACATCAGTGTCTGTCCTGCCCACAGTGACATTCTATAAGAATGGGTCTCGGCTTTTGTTCACACACAAACCAGGATTTGTTGTTACCAGTGCCTACTACCACCTTTAGATTTCTCTCTATCATGCACAAAACAATTACAGATTTCTTCATCATCTGCAGTACTACTGCAATCATATATATGCCCATCACTGCTGACAAACAGGCTTCTGTTTTCAGCTTTGTTTAAATCTTCGGCTGAAATCCCTTACAAACAGATGGCTCCGGAGGGAAACCACCCTGCGAAGAGAGGCAAGTTACACAAAACGTAATAAATTGATGAAAAAACTGATGAAAAAATAATTAGTAATGAAAAAATCTTCGCTTGAACTTTTCACGTTCCAATTGCATGACATCCTCTGGGAGACTGCTCCACAGTCCAACGGATGTGAGGAATAAAGGACCTCTGGAACTGAGAAGATCAACAGCGAGGCACATTTACCACATATTGCTGATGCTGTTCAGCGAATCTGGTTGCTGTAATAAGCAGATAAAGGGAATCAGGGATCAATAAAAGTGACAAACAAGAGACCATCCGTCACTGATCTAGGTCATAACTGCTAATATTAGGGAACAGAATATAACTGAATATAGAATTTAGGCCAAAGGCCAAGCGCTGGGACCTAAGAGGTCATTCAGCGCTGAAGCGGAAATTGACAGTAAAAGCTTTGAAAGGTGTAACAGGACTAAAACCTCGCAGTTGAACTAAGAAAAAATTGTTACGAAAGGATAGAAAGTAAGATGGAAGAAAGTGAATATGAAAGGAGGTACAGTAAAAGGAGTTGCAGCTGGGGGCTGAAGGCACGCTGCAAAGAACCTTAAGAAATGCCTACAGTACACCGAATGAGGTGCACTGATGTCACTACCCCTCCACATTATCTAGTAAAGAAAGCACAAATGACCTAAAACAGGTTGCACTGATTTTATCGGCTATAAATATATTTCATACAGCATTTGCCGACACTTTAATTTGATGCTTCTCAAAAGTTAGATGCGAGTCAAAAGTTACTCCTAGAATAGTTAAAGCTTCAGATCTTTCAGCAAAGTCCCATCCACCTGAAGGGGATGATGGAGTGGGAAATCTGCACTAGATCTGCTAATCAAATGTTTTTTTTTTACTGGAGTTCAGCCTCAGACCCCACCAACTACGCCATTCGCTGATCCAGTTCATATTCGGATTGAGGCTGAGGGAAGCTTCATTTCTCGTAAGTGGAGACTTGACTACACTATGTACTGTGTAAGAAGAGTGCACACACTGATGCTGTTCAGAGCAGTAAAATGTGCAACCTACAAAACAAAAATAAGGGTAATTTTAAAGGAACTGACTTGCTACACTGAAAGGCACAGAGAATGAAAAACTGAAAGTTAACTGATAGAACCCTTTTAATGAAACCTCCTTGTTGCCATGCATACTGCACTGCTGAAAACCTGAAAAAAGTAAGTACAATTTAGTCATCCTGCTATCATACATTGGGTTTTCTCAGCACTCCTCTTTTTACACACTTATGCAAGGGATGTACCATGCAAAATTAAAAAGACATCTTATTCCTGTCCTGCATTAGCTGACGTCCTATAAGGACTATCTATCTATGTTCTTGCCCAGAACCAAAAAAAAAAAAAAATAAAGGACTACAAGTGCCTACTACAAAATGGAATTTTGTTTTACTTTCTTGTACATAAAATCAACCCCGTTTTTCAAGCAATTTTTATCATCAACTGTACTTATCATATATACTGTACATGCCTCTCTTGGGAAATCTTCAAAACAAATTGGTTGGGAGGAAATGAAAAACCATACAAAAAATTTCTAGGAAAAAGTGACGAATAAATAAATAAGGGAATAGAACATAAATGAAGAATATGAGCCAGCCTAAATGTGTGTACCTTTCTAACAATTCCGGTACTTTTAACAATCCTTACTAAATTCAGAAACGCATTTGCTAACCCCCTACAAAGGACATCAAAATAGAATTTCTGTTAATTTACAGATGAGATTGTTCCACATACACACACACACACAAAAGCAGCTAATCCATGTGACTGTCATAAATAAATTTTTCTTGCAATTATCTGATCACTTCGATTTAAAATTTCACTAAAACGACCAATAACACACCAAGCTCCACCAGGTACACTAAACTCGAATAGCCCCTCATCTTAACAAATGCCCTGGAGACCTGGCTTTCTCATAAGTAACAGTCTGTTAAGCAAAACAAAACAAAAAAAAGACTACTTTATAACCTGCCCTTCAATATTCCCCAGACACCTCACTGCTAACAGCAATTCCACAGGCCTTAACCTAAATGAACCTGTGAATTGAACTTACCATTCAAGAACTAACAGCAATTCCACAGGTCCTGACCTAAACGAACCTGTGATTTGAACTTTCCATTCAAGAACTAACAGCAATTCCACAGGTCCTAACCTAAACGAACCTGTACTTTGAACTTATCATTCAAGAAATTTATTTAAAAATGTACCACATCTAAAATGGCAGCACAACCAACAACAACAACATAGCAGGAACCAGTCAAACCAGACAAACTTGACACACACCTTTAATGCTCGATTTCTTTTTGTTTCAGTTTCCCCCAATTGTTTTGGAAGGATACATTTGGACTTGGCCCGGGGGAAGGGGGTCCAAAATATTCCAAGGCAGAATGCACATCTGAAAAGACAACCCCTTGTTAGCTACAAAAGAACCTTCTCTGTGACATGCAGTGAATTCAAATATTGTGCACAAAAGTGATGTAACTGTTAAAGACAGTGCAGTCTTTTTTTTTTTTACTACCAAAAACAAGTAGTAAGCATTTTATATATAAATGCTTGTCTAATATTAAAAACAGGTGGATATCCTTCTTTTTCAGGTGAATTGAGTGCAAGGGAAATGTGTATAATTACCGTGAAATGTATATAATTACACAAAAGACTCTCCAATAATGTTGTCCACTGCAGGCAATTTGTTTCGAGAGCCACTCAAAACTACTTCAAGAACATCTGAACCGCTGGATAATCCTTAAATACCTGAAGGACTGCAATGCTGAAAGACCCCTGCAACAACAATACCTTTTTCAACAGGAGAGCAAACCGTGGATGCTCATCTAAAGAATTTAAATACTTAAAACATTAACAGAAGGAGTGTTTGCAAACAGGGCTTCTTCAAGCCCAAAGCCCATTACTACTAACATACTGGAGATCTGTCTCTGCGCCAAACACAAGGCCAATCTCATTGGAGTAGCACCTCAGCTTAACAGACCCTTTGGGGGTCTGGCTTTCTGTTATATAAGCAACAAAGTCCCTAGGTATATATCAAAGACCCTATATTACAGCCTTTGCTTCAATATTTCCTATACATCTGACAGCTCACAGCAATTCTGCATGATTCCTGCCCTAAACGAACCTGCACTTTATGCTGCAACATTCAATTTAAGAGCTTTATCTAAAAATGTATCACATCTATATAAGGTGGTAGCATATGGAAAGTAACTCCTTTTCAAAACATTGGTGTTTCTGCTGACAATCACGCAGTATTGTCTAACGGCAGCATGAGTCTCATGGAGTTTTACCAAAAGGGAAAAAGACATACAAACTGACAAGAATTGCAGATTTAAAAAATCTGTACAGGGGGGAAAACAACTATCATTTCACCTTTAAAGTTACGTCACGTAAATTTACACTAATTGCTGTACATAAAATTGCTAGAATATAATTTGCTCACTACCATAAAACACCAAATGTGCAATATTTAAACCTTACTCCCATGTACCTACTTATACACTCATACACTTGAGGTATAATAAAACATGGTATATAACAACAGCCACAATCATGTAAAGTGTATATATACCCTTTAGACTAGAAACAAAAATTGTCATCATTTTTCCCCACACACTCTCGACGTTTTCCCTTCACAAGCTTTAGATTTGAAAGGAAGCCTTTTCCAGAGTCTTGCCTTGGGAGCTTTTTGCTCAAGATTCGATCAAGTCCGTATATAAGCTAATTCCTTTTCTTCTTGATTCCTGGGCATCAGAAAAGTATCTTGTCATATCGGACATTAATCATTTAGATTAATGTCTGATATGAAGTTATAGAGGTGCCTCTTGAAGGGTGAAGTAATAGAGGTGCCTCTTGAAGGGGGATTACTGAAAGGGCACAAGGAAGCTGTCCAGCCTGAACGAGTTGAAAGAGTTCCCTCTCAAATTATATTCAAAGGCTTCCTTCCCTCCTCACCCACATCAATGATTTCCCAGCCAATTCTCATTCAAAGATCTCTCCAACAAACTGAACACAACACCTGCCCCAATCCCAAAAAGTAAAATATTCCTCCTCTAAGTATTCCAATACTTGTCCTCTCAAAATCTTCTACGAAAACCACCCCCAAATAAATTCAAATACAGGCCTCTTACTCAACACTGATCCACCAAACCAACACAGATTCCAAGTTTTCTCATTTTCAACTTCAAGCCTAAACTTTACTCAAAGTATCTCCCATAAAAACACTTCAAAGCAGCAATAATCTCAAGCAATATCATAAGATACCAAATACATAACATTCAAACCTCATTCCCCTGTGCCTACTTACAAACTTGGAACTTACACTAAAATAAAGTGGTACTTCTTCACTCAAAACTCTATGAGGTCTATCTTCATTCATTTCTTTAAATTGCTGAATATTTTGGGCATCAAAATAACTAACTTTACTACTAATATTAGAACTTACCAAGATCCTCATGGGCCAACTCAGTCATGTAACAGTTACATAACTTTACCTAACCTTGGCTCTCTGAAATTCCAGCATTTCTTAAAAATATAAGTGACCTGCCTAGGTTCGACAAATCCTTGTACAGTGAAATTTCCCAAAATCATGTATACTGATAAGTGACCTGCCTTGGTGCAACATAATCTTTGTACAGTGAAATTTCCCAAAGTAGTGTATACTGATAAGTGACCTGCATAGGGGCAACAATCTTTGTACAGTGAAATTTCCCAAAATAATGTACTGAATATGAAACTAAATTATTAAAACGGCAATAACTGCCATACTTACAGAACACTATCTAGGACTGTACTTGGAAGATGCTCATTAAAAAAAAAATATTAAAACAGGCAGTGACAAGTGCCCTCAAAATACTCACTTGTTGCTTAATTAGTCCATATTTCATTTGACTGAAGCACTGGGGTGAATCTTCCCTCCCAGGGTCTTCCGACTCCATATACATCATGTAACCCCTGACAGGGTGTTGGTGCAACACTTGCATTGCTGGAGACCTGAAAAAGATGCATGACTGATCACCTTGCAATAAAATACTGGGTTTGGTCAGAACTCCTGATTTTACACACTTCTCTAAGGGATGTAATATACAATACTGAACAGACCTCTTGTCACTGTCTTGCATTACATGATTTTCTAGAACTTCTATCTCTAACTATATGTACTTATGCAGACTTTAAAGAATACACTACAAGTTGTTTTACTTTATCTTACATAAAATCAGCCAAGTTTTTCAAACATTTTCTTCATTATATATATATGCCTAGTAAACCTTGACTGATAGAAATGCTCCCAATTCTTTCTACTGGGGAATCTGTGAAAAATAATAAGTCAAAGACTTCAGCACATGATGACATGAATATTTAGCAGGGATCTCATCATTGCCATACCCTACACAGCCCAGCAGTTAATCACCACCAAACCAGCCTCTACTGTAAAGGATCTGAATTTTCCTCCCAGCCACAACAAAGATTTCCTCCTTAGGCCAGTCAAAGACCTGTCCCCTGAAGGAGTTCAAGGATTTACAATCAAACATTTCCTTCACAAGGCAATCAAAGAGTTCCCTTCCTCTCTGAAGACATTTCCTTTTACCTCACAACTCATTCCAATGTCTTCCTACTAAGACATAGTTTCACCGACAAATTAAACAAGATTTCCCCTGCAAAACCATTCAAGAGCCTCCCTCCTAAACCAAGTTTACAAATTTCCATCCCAAGGTGATCTTTCAAATAAATATTCTCATTCCTATCCAATATTTTTAAATATCCTCTCTAATGTATTCCAAACTTTCCCTTGAATCATATTCAGTAAAATCCATCCAAAGGCACTCTTAGAATTTCATCATAAACACAGACACACAAAAAAAAATTTTCCTTCGGAAGTTCTCAAACCTACCTCCAAGGTGGTTCAAATGTCCCTCCCACCAATATGGTTATAAATAAAAACATTTCACTCCTGGGAATCCTTAAAAGTGTTCCTGTCCAAATTACATTCAATGGCCCCTCACCCCTCCCTCCCAAGGAGTTCCTATTTCCCCTACCAACATCAATGGTTTCCCTACGAATTAGCCTAACATTCAAAGATCTCTCCCTCCCACCCTCCCCCCCCCCCACCCTCCCCCCCCCAATATCGTCCCCCAAAATCCTCCCCAAAAGCATTCTAAGAAACCCACTCCCAAAAAAATTCTAATAGAGGCCACTTACTCAGCACTATCCACCACACCAACACACGTTCCCAAGAATATAGTATAGAATAATGAGCTTATCTTCGTGCCCCTCAACAAATTCTGTCTGTTAGTTATTGTGAGGTTTAGTACTTTTGATGAGACAATCGTTTGCCGATTGTTCCCATGGTGGGTTGTTGCCTCCTTACCTTTTTGTTTTCTTTGCACTCTGTAGGAGTTGACGTCTGTCTCGGTGTCTTCGAGATCGTCAGTCAGGTTTGGGACAGCAGCGAGTCAGGTTCTCGACAGCATAGCAGCAGCTTTGAGTATTTTGGAACTGCAGGTATTAGCTACCTGTGGCCCTCTGCAGTTGGAGGATGACGTTGATGGCTGAACCGTGTCCATCAGTGGAGCAGTGTTGTTCCTGTTTGACAGCAGTCTTGCTGTTGCCTTGACTCTGCCGATCATCTGTCGTTTTTGGATTTGTTCCTGTTGGCCGTCATGAGGCGGTTGTTTTTGATGATCGTATGGCAGTGTTCAAGGGTGTTCGTCCTCTTCGACCTTTGTTTGGTCTCGACATCGGTGTAGATTGTCTGTTGTGTTTTTGTGCTGCACGAGGTTACAACCCTGGTATTATTTATACTGTTGTATTGGTATTTATACGGTCGTATTGGTATTATTTATGCTGCTTTATTATTCATGATCATGTGTTGCTTAATTATTTATGCTATTTTTGTATTATGTTTGATGCTGCTTGATCATGTTGTTTATGCTGTGTTTTGTTTATATTTTGTGACGTAGCCAAAGTGTTGTTCACTTATAATGATTACTGTTTTGTTAATGTAATGTGATTGTCTTTCATAGAGTAACTTTGGTTTGGCTACATCAGTGTTATTTTGATTTGGAACAGACTGTTATGAATTTGATGTATTTATATTTTGATGGACTCATCATGGTAGTTAACGCTGCTGCTGGTAATCAATTTCATTTATGGTAATATTGAGTATGTAATTTATTTGATTTTTGAACCAAACCTGACTCACTTGTAAATATGTAAATATCAATTATAATAAATTAGTTTAAGGTAACTTTATCGTTTTGTTCAGCTCCTTCCTCCTTTGTCTGCCTCAATTTCTGCCAGTCATTCCAGTCCCGTACTTTTTTTTGTATTTAAGAACCTGCTGAACCGACTGCGGTTCATTACATTATGAAGAATCCAGAGGTCCACACGAAGCTGTCACCTCCCTTTCACGTGTTAACACAAAGGCTACCTTGAGGGAATCGCCTGTGCTAGCACAGAAATCTCTCTAACATTGAAGGACTGCAATGTGATGATTGTAAGAGAGCACTAATAGACAGGCAGACGGATATCATCCCAAGTTTGACCGAAATCACTTCAGCCAAGTAGGAAATAGGAGTTGCAATGGGCAGGTAATTGATACAGAGTGAATCTCCTTTCATGCACGCCTATGAATATGCCTACCTCCGAACTAAATTTGACAAACTCCTAGAATTAGAAAAAAAATACTGATGCGCTGATAGGAAGAAAGTCTCTCATTATAAGCACAAAAATGCAGGATGATCAACTTAAGCACAACCTGTGACTGAAAACCATTCAACCAAGAGACTGTTGTGATGAAAGGGTGAGTGCAACATACAACTGTGTCACATGATCTCGGTTCATCCATGACTGCGCATGATGATCTGCCTTGGCACCGAGACTGAAATCCCTTCACCTATTTACGAGTTATGTCAAGTGTTCCAGACTTACTGACTAGACAATCTTCCAGACACATCTACGCAAGATAGCCTACCTTTGCACCACGTTAAGACTGAAATCCCTTCAATAGTAAATCCGACAGCAATCACTGTAACTGTGTAGGAAGAGTTTGCAGCGTCATGGTAACTGTGACATTTACTGATGTACTGACATATGGGTGATCTTGCATAATGGTCTACCTTCATACCAAACTTGAAATTTCAACATTCAATGTGCAATCTTCAAATACTGCAAAAGTATTGCATCTCCCCATCTCCCCTACCAGGCCCGGACCAACCCCTTTCTCAGAGTATTAAGAACGATGATTTACTGAAATCACGATTGTGGGTCCTGCAACGGTAATAAACACCTAACAATTTCCCCTCAACATGTATTGTGAAATCTCAATTCTTACAAGGGCACTTACTCAAGTATGAAACCCATGGTCACAGTTCGTTGTTACCATTCATGAAAGGGTTTATTACTGAAGTAAGCACGCCATATATAAATTCTCCACCTCTTACAGATCAAAACTTTCAAGCCAAAATTACATACAAAATTTTCAGAATTTAGACAATTTCACTTTTTGGAGAAGTGAGTTTACGAAAAAAAGGCCAAGTATAACAACCAAATAAATAAATAAGTAAATAAATTCCTTGGTTAGTCATACAAACAATTTCCCTTCATGCATGTTTAAGTACAATCTGCCCTATTACCTGGTCTGATTGAAATCCCTTCACAAACTAGGCTGAATTATAATAACAAATCAAACGTTACAGACAGTGACAGACAGACAGGCAGACAGACAGTTTATCTCCTTTCTTGAAAATGCGTTTGTAATGATCTACTCTTGTACTAAGATGATCTAAAATTCCTTCTTGAGCAAGAGAAGCGAATTCATGAAAGCTCAAGCAAAATAGAAACTAAAGAGAAGACTGAAGACGTGACCACTATCTCCTTCATGCGCCTCTATGCATGTTTAGTCTACGTTTGTACAAAGTTTGACTAAAATTTCTTCAAGTGTTTACCCGTTATGATGACAAACTAAGTGTCAGACAGAGCTGAACATACAGACATTCTCCTTTAAAGGTAGCTCACGAGAGGCAACCTGGGGACAGATCACCAAGCTGTTGCAAAATACCACAGGGACTGATATACACAAAATCAGTGCTAACCACCCCCTCTCCGTCTAATTTAAGACCAGGGAGGATTTGTTAGTGGTTGCTAATGACTTACGCCAACACCTGATAGTCTATCCTCATACCAAGTTTGACCAAAATCCCTTAAACCATGTTGGCAAGTACATAAAATTTCTTCAATACCGAGTATCAGAGAATAAACACTTTGTACAACTCTCTCATTCATACTACCCCTGGAACACTATACCTGAGCGACTTATGAGTGAAAGTCCCAACATAATTGTATTCTGTAATCACAAAAAAATTAAATATGGACCACTTTGTAAACCATAGCTGAACACTTTGTACCCATTCCTCACTTACACACGGTACCCTAGGAAATTCAATTGCAACTTACCATTATGGACACCTCATTGCAATACTGCACAAGTTCCCACATTAGGAGTCATGAAGACCACCCTTTCTTCTGCTTGTCTAGGATTATCAAGCAGCCTCTTTCTCTTGGCAGGAGGCGGTGCAATCACATTACCCCAAACAGGAAAAATAGCTCTCATGACCAAGGCCACCCCACAAAAGCATTTTTGGGGTCAAGGTCCACTCTTATTTCTTCCAGTGCTGCATTCAGGCTTCGCCTAAATAAGGTAATAGTTTACCCATTCCAGTCGGCATCTGAAAAAACAGTTTCAAATATTCAAACACCTTAACAACAATAGTTCCCCAAACACCATTTACTAATATGAAAAGTATTTTTCAACAAACTGATGCAGATATTATTAAAGTAGTTTAACCATACCACTGAGCTGGCTTTCAGCTCTCAAAGAGCTGGCCCTAGGAATTAGAATAAAATACCCGGTCCAGGCCTCAGGCCAAGCACTGGGACCCAATAGGTCAATAGGTCATTCAGAATGATGATGAACGAATTAAAATGAAATTAAAAACTGCACATTGGAACATACTCTCACACTGGATCATATACATACAATAAATACATTTACTCACGCTTCCTTACAAACACACTAAAAAAGTATATTAAAATTTAGAATAGGTAATATTAATTTTTTTTTTTTAATTCGACGAATGATATAAGGGTTTTCATGCTTTTATTTACTTATCTTTATATTTTGTTAATTAAATAACAGCTCCTCATGAACATCAAAATCGGAACGACTGAAAACATGAAAGATTGACAAACTTTCCTTCATTGATTTATTTCCATTAGTTGAAAAGCAATTGTCACCAAGTAATATATTTAAGCTTTTTGTTGAGTTTTTTTTTTTCATTTGAGTATTGTCTTTTTGCCTCTACAGTTAAGTTACCTTGAAATCAATTATACCAAGCTGTACCTCAAAAGAATGTGATGTCCCAATTTGATGTGCTGCACCAGATGCAATCACCCTGTTGGACGAAAAGTAGCACTGGCTTCATGTATTCTACAGTCCTGAAATGCAAATATAGTAAATACCTATTAAATAAACTACAAAGTCTTAATTCACATTAACCCCAATTTCTAAAAGTTCAACTCTATAAAAAAAAAAATACTGCATATTCATTCTGGATGATTTGCATTTTACCTACATTAACAAAACCTAATATTTCATACAAATAAACATTTTAGGAAAACTGGTCTGTTTGTCGAGGTATGGTGGCAAGTGAGTGAGTATGTGGGGTATCACCTAAGAACTAAGTTAGGTCCAACCCTGTTTTTTACTTTATTGGGCCAAAGGTAAGGACCCTGTGCCCTACGTTAGGTTAAGTTAAATACATCCTTGTATTTCACTTGTTTTGGGTTTTCCCTCAACCTGAAGCCCTGGTTTCCCAGTGTTGCTCTACAGTACATAGCAGCAGAATACAAAGTAATCTGCTGCTGAACTGAACGTCCAAACGTTCAAAGCACCATTTAAAGTGGAAAATTAATTTTCAGCTCCCAAAGGGGCTATGGTTTAAAGCAAAAAATTTTCACATCATTATAGTATTCTTACAAACTGTTCTGCATTAGTAGCATTTGACATGGGTATTTTCGTCTTGAGCACTTGGCTGCTGTAGCCTTTGGTAAAGCGCTCTGCTCAACTATAACCAAAATAACAGTTTTAGCTTTTTCCCCCCTCTGATTCAGAAGGGTCATGAGTAAACACCACCTCTCCACCAGGCACAAATCTATTCAGTTTTGTTGGTTTCTGTTCATATAGAAATACAAGTAAACTAGCTGACGGGAAGGCTCAAGATACAAGATTAAATTTTTAATTACAAAATTCCCAAACTTTTAGGTGAGATTGAGATGGGCCATGAAAGCTCATATCCTAAATTGACAACAACAGCTGTGATTATCCCCCCCCCCCTTACAATATAAGGATTCGAAGAGAAAAACTTCAAGGGATCTAGCTACAAGCTGAACAAGAGGTCTGAAATAAATCTGACCCTCCATACATTTGGGCATACTAGATTAACCTGTATTTCCTTTTGTATTGAGCCAGTGTGATAGTACCCTATCCGATGAGCACAACCTGCTAAGCTGTTCCAAACCATTTACAGAGGAATTACTATTAAGATAGGATATCTACGAGATGGCAGGGTTTAACAAAATATAAACCCATTTGGGCAATTCTAAGCCGGCTGTCCGCCGTGAGCTAAACTGTGGCAATTGACGTTTTTCTATGTTATTTTACTTGCTTTACAAGAATTTAAAGTAATATTTTGTCGGCCGGCTGTAACTAAACTGTAATTGGCCTTTGAAGACTACACGACGTGAATTACCTAACGCGGGGTAGGTCTAAGCCGGCATTCCGCAGTGAGCCCCCCGTCCGCCTTCACAGCTAATACGGCAAAATTGTAACCAGTAGACACCCCTAGGGTACGTTATGTTGGTATTTTTAGGGGTGTTTGTTAATGGCTCCGGGATACTCCGGGGGTCACCACTGTAAGAGGTGTCAAAGAAACGAGCAGGTAAAAGTTACTGCTACTTTATTACAGATCCAGGCAGTTTATATAGCGGCCGACTGGCGCCGGTCCGCGAAAGACAATGGAATTGACTGTGACCTGAGGTCGAAACAATAAACAATAATATGCAGTGAACGAGTACAATTTACAATACAAAACAAACAGAACTTCAATATGGATACAGTCTTGATGCCTGTGAATGAAGAAACATATGATACACAATGTGTGACATTTATATAACTACGTATAAAGTAAAAAGGGTTAAAAATGCGTGACCTGGCACGTTTTAGGCGTGACTAATTGAGTTTGAAGAAAATGGGAAGTCACCAAAGAAAACATGCTCAGCGGAGACTTAATTAATGGAGCCGCCGAACCACTACGCTGGCGCCGATGTGGTGACTTTACATGTTTACTGGTTACAATTTTGCCGTATTAGCTATGGAGGGAGGTGGGGGGCTTGCCGCGGAATGCCAGCTTAGATTTACCCTGTCGATAGCTTCAAAGGTTAATTACAGTTTAGATACAGCCGGCCGACAAAATATTACTTTAAGGGGATCGGCCGCCTAAAGAACCCAAAAAATCTTTAAAAAATTCGATTTGCTGAAAAAAATTCTATGGCTTCGTATAGCGTTCAAGAATGTGTCCACGAAATATGCTAAAATTTGCCTTATTTCTCTAGTTATGGCCTCAAATGTAACAATAACTATATACCCATAAAACACCAGTAGCGCAAATGATTTAGTCTGGTATAGTTTTTGCGATGTATGTTACAAAAACTTCCTTTGAAATGAAATGTATAATGTCAATAATATCCTACTTGGCACCTTTTTAGTTATTCCTAGCCATGACAACGCACACGTCATACCATGACGCCGACTGTGGCCGAGAGTTGCCTATAAACTTCCCAGCCAGAAGGACACGTTTTTCACGCTCGCTAGCCTTGACTGAACTCTGTATTTTCTGCGGTGTTTTTGTTTTTTCACCGTGCCTAAAAGGTCCAAGAGTTCACTTCATGCTTCTAGAATGCTGAAAAGCCAAGTGGAAAAGTCCAGGCGAGAAGTAGAAGAAAGAATTCAAGAAATTAGTGCCATAGAGGGGAATGGAGTGACGGAGAGAGAGAGAGAGCTGTCGCCCAGCAAACAGCGCAGGCAGCGATCTCTGCTGACCAGAGACCAACCACATCTACCCCTAAAAGCCTCTTTATTCGTTCATCACTACTAAAGGGCAAAGATATTTTAGAAGAAGAAAGCAGTAGCTCGGAGGCTGATATTATAGACGATCGTGAAAATAAAATGATCATAATAAGTGAAGCAAGACTTGATGAATTACTGGAATCACGAATCCCTAATTGTGAATGTAAAGTAATTTCCAGGATCCATTTGGCAAGGGATGGATTCGAGACACTAATAAAAAAGTGTAGGCAACTATGATACCCTAGAGTAATACCTTGCAACAAGATCAGACAGGGGGGGACCAGGAACCTAAAATTTATAATACTCTGTCTTAGGCACATCAATAATCAATTAATATTCTTATTTATAATAATTTTGCATTAATTAATAACCAAAAATAAAAATTAAAACCATAAAATTAATTGTAACACAGTCTTTGAAGGCCCTTTTACTTTTTTTATGTAACAAACTTTGAAGGCCTGTTTCTCAAAACATAAGTTTTTCGCCTTCAAAATGTATCTCCTCCCTTAGTATTGGACCAATCTAAATGAAATTTCATATATAATATGAGGAAACATGGTAGATTAAAACAAAGCCCAGGATTTTTAATATTTTGAGTTTCTGATTTTTGGCAATTTTTTTTCTGTAATTTTTCCGGGAAAATTTCATTAAAAAAAATAAAAATTCATATCTCAAAAAATAATTGAAAAATAAAAAATCCCCGGCTTTGTATCGAAGGTCCATATGTGTTTTATACGTGGTTCAAATCTCATCCCTTAAAACCAAAAAGCACAAGAGGAGATGCATTTTGAAAATGGCCATTTTTGGCCGAAAAATGCTCTGGCGTCACAAAACCTAAGGTCACTGAACAAAATTTTTTTCCCCAGAAGTTCCACACAATATCCTTTAACAAACCCCCTATATATCAACAACCTGTCGTTAAAAAAGTCGGAAACCGGCCGATCCCCTTAAATTCTTGTAAAACAAGTGAAATAACATAGGAAAACGTCAATTGCCATAGTCTAGCTCACCGCGGACAGCTGGCTTAGAACTACCCTTATTTGTACATACTTGCTGATATTCATTTTCTCACCGAGTAAAATTTTTAAGCTTCATGCCTTACAGAAAATCTAAATGAACTTGGTATTTGGTAACAGAGATAGGTCCAAGGCCTCAGTCTAAACCTCATAACAGGTCAATCATCAATCTACCGATGGCTAGATTTGGAGATAGCAGCCTATTAATTTCAAAAAGAAGTAACCGTTAGCAGAAACAGCTAGGTTAGGTTTCAAATGTTGACCAGGAAAGACAGTGAAATTAGAGACGTGCTCCAGCTTTGGCCTTTGGAGGTGGTAGCACTAGCCTCCTAGCCTGGCTTTAAAGGTACTAGGATATCATTAATCTTGCATTTAAAACTAAATGTAATTAGTGGGCATTTAATGTTATAATATCAACTGACCATAATTTTACTCAATATCCTATACGAACACGTTTTGTTTAAACTTCTGCCATATTTCCAGTACATTTTGCACTGGATTGAATTTCTTATGTTAAGACTAAGTATCGATTAGCTATGACGAGGTTAAGCTGAGGTACCTGTATCTATGTATAAGCACACTTTGATTAGGGCCTATTCCTCAAATCCAATATGAAAAAAGTGAAATTCTCTAAAATATTCACCACCAATTCTCTCATACAATTTAAAATTAAACATGCTAAAATTCTCTAGGACAACGAAACAGAAACCTAAAATCTCACCTCATTAACAAAAGCGCTACTACGATTAAAGGAGAATACAAACGGAGGTTTGTGGTGTCCCTTGAAACTGACGCAAAACCAATCACTGGTCTCCAGGGGTCATGGATCAGTTAGTCGGGGCAGCTAGTATTGCGAAGTCTGAAATTGCGAGATCCTTGTGTAGAGGTTGCCAGATTCCCATTACCTTGAAAGCCACCCAAATTTTTCCATGACTTACTTGCCTGGTTTTAATACGAAAGGCAAAGTTAAAGACAAATTCAGTAACAATTGCAATCATACTGGAATCTTTGACCCATCTCATAAAAATTGGTAACTAGCTGCAGCTTACCAGGCTAATAATATTGAAAATTATTTCATTCTCAATTGGACATTCGTCTTCAAAAGTGAATTAGCAAAATGAATAAAATGGGCTACAAAAATTGGCTTGTAATCTGTAGATGTTCATAACATCGGGTTTTTATTGAATGCGAAATTGAAAGCAACAATAAATAAATATTCAGTGATTAGTTATTAGCTCCTGGCTCTCTGAAAAAAAGCCTTCATTCAGCATAAGCAAAAAGTGCAATAGCAATGAATCTTCATCCAAAAATCACTGGAAATTTAATCGTCAGTTCATCCAATGCGGACTAAGGAAAAATGACCAGAGGCTGTAACTAAAACAGAGTAAATAATCTACAGCACTTTCAAATAGTCATTCTGACATAAAACCCAGAGAGAGAGGAGAAGCATTTTCACTTTTTTTTTTTTTTTTTTTTGGCTGGAAACAGATTCCTGAATCAAGTAATAGCGGTTTTTTTTTTTCTTTTGCTCACGTGACCTTAACTGAATCTATGGACATTCGTTCATCGGATTTAAGAACCGACGTTACAGAATGAACAAAGATAAAAGTCCAAAGTTGCTATTTATTGCCCTTGCAGTTTGAGTGTGATCAGCTCTTGAATCTCAGAAATTCGCAGACGCCAACTTTCCTTTCCTCGCTCTCCTCTGAAGAGCTGAACACACTCAAACTGCAAAGGCAATAAATAGCAACTTTGGACTTTTATCTTTGTTCATTCTGTAACATCGGTTCTTAAATCCGGTGAACGAATGTCTACAGATTTTTTCCCAGACATTTTGCTGCCTTATTCCTAAAACAAAACTAGTCCACGTCATGTAAACTAACGGAAAGTATGAAAATTACGAGGGTAGGAGTGAAAATCACAAATCAAATGAATGTGCTAGAAGTATCTTCAGGTGTAAAAACTGTGGAAAGAAACGCCATACTGATACTAAACATAAAACATATGATGGCAATAAGTGCACAGCGTATAAAGAATTTGTCAAAGGTGAAAAATAATGCGGATCATGGCTTTGACTAATAATCTTCTATGCAGTTTAATGAACATACAGTCCGTAGGAAACAAAAACTAACATTATTAGACATGCAAGTGAAGCATATAGGCTATTTGAACCTTGAACAAATTGTAAATCAGGAGAGAGAGAGAGAGAGCATTTGTACCAAGACTATATATACAACAAAAAACCACCTGAAGTGAAGAGCACACAAGAAGAAAGCAAATTTAAAAGGGAACTAAAGACTCTCCTATCCTGCAGGAAGGAGCTACGATACTGACGAGAAAACACTGCAAGACAATTATAAAATATATAAGAAGAAGCACCTTATTTTGAAAACGTACAGGGGCCCGCCAGAGAGGGAATGATCCCTGTGGCCACAGGGCTCTACATAAAACCAAACAAAGTGAACAAAGTGAACCACTTTGAGCTCTACTGACGGGACGGTCTCGCCCCAAATTGTTTCCGGATACTTTTTTTTTTTTTTTGTCCGTTGAAAAGGGAAATTTATTACTGCGTCAAGAGGAAAATACTTTGCCAGTCTCTCTCTTTCTCTCTCTCTCTCTCTCTCTCTCTCTCTCTCTCTCTCTCTCTCTCTCTCTCTCTCTCTCTCTGATTAAGTGAATTTTCCCTCTTTACTGTCCTGATTACAAAAGAAGCGTTCAAACGTTTGAAACTAAGGTCAAACTTTGTCCCCGAACACATGACCATTTAAAGTAACACACAAAGTTTCTAATGAATTTACGACTGAAGATAAAACTTGGAACTATAACCTCACAAAAACAGTTTAAAATAAAAGAAATGAACGAAATTATGTGGAGAAATACTGAAAAAATGAACGATCTATTTTGCAACGAGTCAAAGGACCCAAAGCATATTAATGACCCCTAGTGTAATACATCCGTCAACGAACCAAGAAAATATGAATAAAAATGGCAAATGACAACGGATGACTGGAATTCACTTCGAGTCAGTGGGAATGAATGAACGGATGAATGAATGAATGAATAACTGAATGAGGGAATGAACGAATGATTTTACGTTGTCAGGAAAATAGTAAGAGGCAAGGTGTGTGTGTGGTGGGGTGGGGGGTGGGGGGGGGGGGTTGCGGAGGAGGCAGGTGTTGGCTATTCATACAAGAGCAGCGGAAAAGGCATTGAATCAAGTCGAGAGATGAAGGACACCAGGGGGGGGGAGGGAATGGAGGGGAGTGTGTAAATGCAAAGGAAAGATGAAGAACTGAAAGTTATTCGGGTATCTACAATGAGAGAGAGAGAGAGAGCGTAGGACGTCTTATTCATTCCATATAAACCAGAACTGAAGATAGCAAACTTGGACGTTAGCCTTACAGAAATCGTGTGAAATAAGTACAGTACTTGGACGAGTCCGAAAATACGCATTTCTGTATCTAATCTGGTCATTTTCTTTAAACAAAAGGTTCAAGACCGTCAATCTAAACTACAGTTCATTACAACAAAGCAGGAAAGACTTTCCTGTGGTGCAGAAGAATGATTTCCCTGAGTGACATAACAGAAAATTTCTCGTAATCACAAAGCTCAGTACAGGAAGTCAGAAGTTTAATTTTATGCAAAGACACATAAAGCACTCGAAGTTAAAATGTCAGATTAACTCCAGTAAGATTTGAAAAACGAATGAATTTTCAAGATATTTTCACATTTTTTTGTTTTCACCTTAATTTGAAACCAGAGGTTAAAAGAAACTTATCTATTTGTATTTTTGTCAGCTGAAATTTATATAAGTTCCTTCGCGGACTTATATTATCTGGAACTTTATTAACCAAGGAGACAAACAGACAAGCAAATAAAATGATATGGAAGCCAGAGAGAAAAGCAAGCAAGGACAACAAATAAGTAAATAAATATATATATAAATAAATAGATAAATAAGTAAAATGGAATATACAAAAATCTCGGTTAATTCACACCATAGGTTTATCGCATAAAATCAAATCCCTGCTACAAACACTAATAAAGTCTGAAAGGGACGAATGAAAACTGACAGGCCGCAAGTTAGTATGTAATAATTATTAAGAAAAAAAAGCAAAAGTGAAATGAAAACTCCTGCGTAATTTCAACTTGAGATCCCCTCCGCCCGTCTGGCAAAACTGATTAGAAAACATCGAGCAACATCTGTGGGGCGAAATCCCACCGATTATTGCCATGGGGGGCATTCAATCACAGGAACAATGCGCCGCCGGGAGGGAAAATCAAATGAGGAGTATAGGATACTCTATGGGCAGGGTAAGTAAGAGGCACTATTCCCGTGCTGACGGTTTATTACAGAAGCGTCTTAATCCTAAGGTGGGTACAGGGCAACTGACGTTCGCACCAGTTAGGTAATGCTTTGCTGACCATAGACATAACATTCCATTCAGTAGTATTACTGATATCAGTAACATGATACACACTTATCCTCCATCCCCCCCTCAAGCTACGCATTACCGGGAAACATAGGTATAATCAAAATTCAAAATTAGAGACAAACAAAGGATATCATAATCAAGAAGAGGCAAATTAAAGAAAAAAATCAGCAAGGAATGGTTAATCGAAGCAAAACTTAATAATAGTTCAGCAAACAGAGTGCAATCTATTTTCCACCTTCGTAGTCCTTCATCCAAGCTGTAGTCCATGGCCTAGGGGGGGTGGTTCCCGTGTGCATAAGATGTACCCTAATTCACCCACTTGTCTTTTACAGTAGACACCTTGAATTATCTGAAAAATCAGGGTGGACTCTCTGAAACCGGGCAGAAAGTGAGAAATTTAGGCTTAATTTCACTATACCGGGCGATAATTTCGACCCGTAAACTCTGGGTACCTGACCTTAAAATACCCATATCTCCCTTGACAATTAACGTAGGAGGCTCGTTTACCACTCAAAAAGATCCTTTTAATGGTCTCTTTCCAATAATATATAAATCTTTAACTTTTAGGGCTATATTAGGTCCATAAATACCCAAAATATCACCAGAAATCGAGAAAAGCTGATGATTTACCTCATGAAGGAAAAATAGTAAAAATCAAACAATATCAAAGAATGAATGGCATATATTGACAATAATCAACAGAGCAACACTATATTATTCAAATAATAAGCACTTTATTACTTTCTAAACACATAGAGGCATACAGTAACTTTTCATAAAAATTTAATTTTAAAATGCCCATTTATGGTCATTGCTATCTAGGTGGCACTTTATCATGGCATGGGGATTAATATATGATGATAAAGTACTTTGAAAAACTTCTCAAGTGAATAAAATTATAAAAAATATATTGCTTGCACAATTTCCTTAAATAATTATTGACTTTATAAATTCTGGATATAGCATGAAAATTTTATTAACCTATGACGTAGCTATAGTATTAAAAGGGTACTATGACATTGCAAATGAAGAAATTGTATTGGTTGAATTAAACTAATTCAAACATCCATAACAATAGTTTTAACATCAAAAGTAAATGCAAAGGCAGTATATATTTAATAATGTAAATAAATGTATTGAATTTATAATTAAAATGTCTGTAGTTTATTTTCATGGCTAAATATTCTAAGCTTTAACTTACATTCGTAAAGGAGTCAAATTTACACAAGTTCTTATGGACGAATGAAACTATTTGCTTCTCATGATTGTGCTTTTAATAAGATTCCTCATTCCATACTGCAACCTAAAGGATTGCTACATGTTGCATCACTTACAACTAAGACACTTTGACATTTACAAAAGCTGCAGCAAGGAACATGATTGCTGCGACAGGGACAGTGACATGTTCCACATTTTGTACAACTGCACATCACAGTGAATTCCTCAGGTATTGGGTTCTTTCCATCAGTTGGCACCAAAAGATCATCAGCTACTTTATAACCACATAACATAGGATCAAGGGGCTCCCATTTAGGTTTAGATAAAACAGAAATCATGTGATATGTGGTAAAGTATGGCCCCCCCCGCCTCAGTGCATCCTTGACTTAGTAAAAGTATCATTCATAACCGCAGTCATCATACGACAGCAAAAACTCTGACAATATCCTCAAAAAAAAAAAAAAAAAAACTTTATAGAAACAAAGCAGTTTTCTGAGAAAATCTCTTTTCAGTGTCTCTTTGAATCTAATCTCATCGCTGGGAATATCATTATAATTTTTTGTCTCTAAATTCCAGAAGAATTCCCATGATATTCATAAAGGTCAGACCTCCAGTCAGGAGGAAAGCTTGTGAAGGAAGGTAAGAAGAAGAAGGAGAAGAAGAAGAAGAAGAAGAAGAAGAAGAAGATGAAGAGAAGAAGAAGAAGAAGAACTGGTGCCAGGGAGGTGAGACAAAATCTCTGGTTCGAAAGTTTGGCTTGAATAAAAATGAGACAGCGATAAGAAGTTTCTTATCGTTAGCCCTCTTAACAAGAAGAAGAAGAAGAAGAAGAAGAAGCAGAAGAATGCGATGAAACCTTTTAAGTGAGGAAATATCTATTGTTTCTCCTCCAGATCAATTTTAAAATCAGTGGAACAGAATGAAAAATAAAATATTAAATTGTGTATGTCCAGTGGTTTCTTTATGGTATTATGCTGCATTTGCAAAGGGTTCTTCCTTACCCACTTGAGAATCGTCTTGTTGTTGTCAACCCGTCAGTGGTATGTGTGCGACAAGTTGCCAACGTGTGCTGATGACAAGTTTTAGAAGATTGGGGTTAATGTTACCGTAAGCGGGATCTGAGCAAACGACACACACACAACAACAAAAGTAGCTGTAAATAAACCCTTCCTTCAACTTCTTCTTCTTCTTCTTCAAGCGGACGTCGACGTCACTTCCAAGGATTCGGCCACAAAATGGTCAACTAAAAGAAGGAAAACGAAGTGTCTACAACAAACAAGTCTTCGTGTTTGTTTGTTTGTTTGTTTACAGAATACGGTTCGTCAGGCATAAAAGAGAAAGAGAGAGAGAGAGAGAGAGAGAGAGAGAGAGAGAGAGAGAGAGAGAGAGAGAGAGAGAGAGAGAGAGAGAGAGAATTATTTCACTCGCTTTTAAAAAGTTTAAAATGTAGGGGGAAGAGAAAGGAAGAAACAGATGGAACTTTGCTTTTCGAAAATATACAAAGGAGAGAGAGAGAGAGAGAGAGAGAGAGAGAGAGAGAGAGAGAGAGAGAGTTTCCGGAACATTTTTTAATCCGGTTTTAATCCGGGAACAATACGCGACCGAAGTACTAATACTGCACGGTGAACAGCCTCGGAATGGATGGCACAGGAATTACTGCCAACGAGAGAGAGAGAGAGAGAGAGAGAGAGAGAGAGAGAGAGAGAGAGAGAGAGAGAGAGAGAGAATTTCGTTTCGCTTTTCGAAAGTGTTAAATCTGGGGGGGTAGATAGAGAGAGAGAGGACTGCAGAAGCCGTCTATTGAAGCAGACAAGAATTTTATTGATTTATACAAAATTTACCTGAAGACAACTGATGCTCCAAACTCCCTTTCTCTCTCTCTCTCTCTCTCTCTCTCTCTCTCTCTCTCTCTCTCTCCTCTCTCTCTCTCTCTGTCAACCTTCAAGTTACAAAATAAACCTTAACTTGTAAAGTTCATTGTAATCAGTAGTCTACCCAGGTTAATTATAAAAAAAATGATCATACTTGGCTAAGAACACGTCATAAACAGAGCCACCGACACTCCTTTATAAGCAATCCTTTGAAATGAAGTTAAGTTAAAAATATTTCCAGTCTCTTACAATCAGATAAATGATAAATGATATAAATAATGTTCCTAAAATGCAATATACATATTATATATATGTATATATATACATATATATATACATATATAAAACACATTTTATATATTATATATATACATACATACAAACACACATATATTAAAATTATGTCATGTAACCAACCAGAAACAGAAAGTTGTCCCAACTTTTGCTTATGTCAAAAGAAGAAGAAGAAGAAGAAGAAGAAGAAGAAGAAGAAGAAAGAAGAAGAAGAAGAGAAGAAGAAGAAGAAGAGGAGGGGGGGAGGAGGAGGAGACGGAGGTCGTATCTGATTCTTGAAAAACAAACTTGATGAAAACCTTTTTCCTTTGTTTACAAACTTAGGTTTTTCATAATCGGATTTTGAGTCAAACGCGCAACGATGAATGAACTCTCTGATACCTCTGGAGAGAGAGAGAGAGAGAGAGAGAGAGAGAGAGAGAGAGAGAGAAGAGAGAGAGAGAGAGAGAGAGCAATGCCAAATGGGGGATTCCGAGAGACGATCAAATCGCCTTTTGACTGCGGACAGATGAAAGGTTCTGGAAAACTAAATGCAATACACAGTATTCCCCGATCCCACCACTCTCTCTCTCTCTCTCTCTTTTTCAGTACTAAGTTGTCTGAAGGCCTTCGGGGCTAATGGACCCTTTACGAAGGCAACAAGACTTGTCTCACGAAACTGAATTCCGACGCCCAAGAAGACACAGGTGAAGAGAATGAGAATCGTCTTACACCATTAATTAAGGTGACTGAAGGTTGGTTTAGCTCAGTCGCCTCTATGCCACCAACGGTCTTCGTCCATGGTTAGTAATAGATAAAAAGGAGAAAAGAAAACTTGTAGACATCCGGATTCGATCTAGCATAAAGGGAAACTCCACAAGACGGTAGTAGACGCGAGTGATATATTTGTAATGTTGGACTTAAAAACTGAATAGTACTATAGAAGCAGATGCGAGACTATTGGGAGAATAAATGCGGGTACTCGTTGATTTTAATATGAACAAGCCATAACAGGCCGTGGAACTGGTAGGACTGACAGCTTGGTGAATTTGCTACAATTTCACATATTCCATTGACAGTATGACCTAGCGAGAAAGTTCCTCAAAGGTCCAAGGTCACGGGATATTCTTTCCATCATTTAAAAATCAATGCTGACAAAACTTCCAATGAGTCTAGTACGAGCTACAATGGGGCCACAGGAAGCCCGTTAGTCTTAAGGAACCTGAAACCATTTTTCTTTCGTCTGTTGGAAGGAACTGTAAAACAGGAGGGGAGAAATCGATGTTAAAAGGTCATATTTCGTGGCGAAGGTCTTCCTTCAATTCGCAAGGAAATCTGACGGGAAAGCCCATTTTGAGGTTCTGGATGTACGCGGAATCTCCAAATACCGAGTCATTTTTTCCCTCTATTTATATCAATTAAATTTTCTACTGAAGAGTCTATCCAGTGTACAATTGACAACTGTTGCTTTATAAAAAAAAATATGGAAATTTATGAAGCTTTGGCTCATTATTATTATAATTTCTGTGCTCCTTCCTCTTCACAATAACAAAAACAACAACGACAGATGTTCTGGTGAATGAGATAAAAATCCGTTGAATGCAGTTGATTCTGAAGCTCACGATCTCCTTCCTCTCAGTGTGTGAGCAGGGAGATTTCAGGACAGCAGAGAGACTCCAGGTAGGAGGGAAAATTTCTCTCACTTCGAGCAATGTCATTTCCACAAAGACAAGAGGAGAAACGTTCGCTAACAGAGCCAATTTTTTCCGAGATGAAGTATAAATGTTTTCTATCTTAAATACAAAATGTTTACTAAAACAAAGGCCTGAAATTAGAGTGGAATATAGAATTTAGGCCTAAATCAAAGCGCTGGGACCTATGAGGTCATTCAGCGCTGAAAGGAAATTGAGAGTAAAAAGGTCTTAACAACTGTCAGGAGAGGGTGGAGGGAAGTAAGATGAACGAAAGAGAATATGAACGGAGGTACAGTAAAAGGAATGAAGGTGTTGTAGCTAGGGGCCGAAGGGACGCTGCAAAGAACCTTAGGTTTACAGCCAAATCTCTGCCAAGATAAAATCAAAAGATAATTCACACGCCCAAAAAATGTCTCCTAAGATGACCCACAAATATATAAGACAATGATTATGAAACTGGAGTTAAGATGACGCAAAAATGTTCCTTAATAAATGAATCTGAAGCCAGAGTGAGATAGTTCTCTCTCTCTCTCTCTCTCTCTCTCTCTCTCTCCTCTCTCTCTATCTCTCTCTCTCTCTCTCTCTCTTCCCTAGAAATGCCATCGAGTTGAGAATCGAGACGTGTCACCTTTAAGCCTGGGCCAACCTTTAGAAGGCACTCGAGTGGGTGGGTGGGCCATCTGCCCTTTTAGGACAATGTCTTTTGGTCTTCAGGGGCCTTGGCTCTTAACAGCTCACACGCAGTTATGATGTCAATCAATTCTCCTTTATTTGAATAATTTACTTACATTTTTATCCATTTATGTATTAGTTTATTAATTTATTTTATTTTTTCTATTAACTGATCTCTCTTTCTATATTTCCTGTTACCTTTTGTTGCTTCTTTCAGATGAAAACCTCAATATTCTTTGGAAGCTTCAATTTCAAGTCAGTGGCCCCTGGGGTGGGCTTCTTGTTCCACATGAATAGGGTTCTTCATCTCCTGAATAATAATAATAATAATAATAATAATAATAATAATAATAATAATAATAATAATAATAATAATAATTCCTTCTCCAAACGTACAGGCAATTTCACATCTTTATCCAGAGACGTGACCATAAAGAACCTGAAAATAACTAATGAAAACACAACGACAAAGAAACAACAAAAAAGAAACAACGCAAGTAAAACTGAAAAGTCATCTACAGAGCCGTCAGCGGAGTCTCCATCGAATGTGTCATTCGCTGAGCAAGTTTTCTATGGTGACTTCCCAGTTGCTTCGCCAAACAATTAGTCACGCCTAACGTGCCAGGTCACGCGATTTCAATCATTTAAACTATATATGTATTTGATCACCTATTATCGATTGTGTATCTTGTATTTCTTTATTCGCAGGCATCAAGATTATATCCACATTGGAATTCTGTTTGTCTTTATATTGTAAACTGTACTTGCTCGCTGTATATTATTGTTAATTATTATTGACCTCAGGTCACACACAATCTCATTGTCTTTCGCGGCTCAGCGCCAGTCTGCCGCTATATAAACTGCCTGGATCTGTAATAAAGTAAGCATAAATATGCAGCCATCAATCACGCAACTAAAAGAGATGGCAAAGAGATATGTCAGACTTCAAGAAGAAAGTGAAGTGCGACAGCACTATCTGCAAAACTCAAGAACGGCCAAGTGGCACGTAGAAGTCACAAACCTCAAGCCTCACGACATAACAAGGCAAACCACGAGAAAACTCTCTGTCATCACGCATAGGCTAAGGCTAGGATACCTGTGCAGCTGGCAACTGATTGGGAATGAAGACAGGCCATGCCAGTACTGTGACCGAGTGGTGAATCAGCCCCTCGCACACTACCTACTGGACTCTCCAGAAACGCAAGATCTCAGGTCGAATCTGACCGAAAATGAGCAGACACCGGCGCAGATCACTAAACATATCTTAGATAACATAGGGACACATGGGAATCTCCTGATGTCCCGCCCACCCCTCAGGTAAAATAGCAAGGGGGACAGGTACGGGCATACATGCATCTTTGCTCTCTATATATATATTTTCAGGTTTTTGGCAATCTCCTGGCATTCTGCCCACCTCCCAGGTAAGAGAACACTCCCTCAGGTCAAACAGTAAGTGGGACACCAAAGACAACCCTCTCTGGGAAAAAGCCTCAGACTCTATAAATATATATATTGTTAGGTAAGTGTGTGTCGTTGTTTATATACTTATATATACACATATGCGTGTGTGTGTATGGGAATATACACATTTTGGCTCTGTATATATACATTTATATATTATCAAGTCTTGGCAATCTTCTGATGTCCTGCCCATCTCCTCAGGTAAAAGAATACTCTCATAGTTAAAACAGCAACGGAAACCGATCTCTGCGTATGAGTTGTTACCTTTATATATATATATTTTTACAAAGGTATATGGAGGTGCTCACTTATGCATACATGTATAGCATGCGGGTGTGTGCACACAGGGGTATTTAAAACTCAGCTCCATATATGTATGTGTGCATACTTATGTATATATTTGTATGTATACTGTAGGTATATGAGTATATAGGAGTGTGTATACATAAAAATATAATTTCTTTTTTTTATACACTACCTTTCCCTCAGACATAAGCTCTCTTCCTTTTCCTTCTCACCCTCTCACACGAGGCTGGGACTCAATGCTATAAAACTTTCTCTCCTACTGATGGGTACCGTAAGGTTCAAAGGGGTTGCAATCCTGCCTGTCACTCTCTTTCTTTTTCACCAACTAACAGCCAAAAGCACTGTTCTTTGTTTTTTGACAGATAAATCCAGTTACGGGCTGCTCCAGGAGCAAGAGCCCGTGCCAGCACAAGGCTGGCTTAATCTTAAACAACAACAACATGCAACCTGCCAGTCCTTTACTACCTCCCGCTGGAGAATGACAGAAGAGTCTGTCGAAACGTCGCAGCAACAAGTGTATATGCAACTATATAAGTTATAATATTCTAGCTGTATAGAATATATCAAAAGCAGAATCCAGGTTTTTTTTACATTTCCCCCATGAAATGACAAATATAGGCGAGCTGTTAGCACGCACCTCCAATGAAGAGAAGTCCGCAATAAGGAAAATAGAAAGCGTCTTCTACAAGATAAATGCAGCTGAAGCAGCAATAATATTCCATAATAATAATAATGGCAACAGCACCCGATATTGAGCATTTGGCTTATGATTACTAAAGTAAAATATAAAGAGGTTTTTCATTATTCTCTGATTAGAGTCTTGTACATCAGAGACAACTGAAATCAAATTCTATAAATATTTTTTGTTCTAGTTAATCATTCTTTACAAGTTTCTCAGAATAATGAAACTATTTCAATCGACCATAAACAAATAAAGCAAATCAAATGATTTTTCCCCCCGAAAGCTTTCTTTTAAAATGAATCGAATTAGGAATGTTCTTGAATACAACACTATTCCAGTCCCGCACTAGAGTAGCAATCACGGCCCGAATAGGATGAGGCCCTAAATTGGTTTATTGAGGTCTGTGTCGTTAAGCTGCCTTCGTATTCCTCCAAAGCGTCTTTAAAATTAATTACTTAGAATTTTCTTTTTAATCACGAAGTGGTTACTGTTAACAGAAGTTTTCAATTCGTATTTTAGGCGAAAAATTCTCACATCTTATGTGGATAGTCTACTTGAAAGATGCAACATGGCTGCGAATATGCAAGTGCGATAAATAATAGGAATGGCAATAATTACATATATGAATGGACAGAGAGACAGAACCATATGATCTATATCTGCCAGATAATCTATACAAAAGAAACTTTAGCTTAAATAAACATATAATTACAGTGTTTCTCATACTAAGAGTAAAATTAAGTAATCGAAGAGTAATAAAACCACATTTAACAAAAAGATACTAAAATACAAAACCATACGCTCTCCAATGTGTGTTGAGTCTACCCAACAAAATAATGTAATTGAGGCTCCAGACTCTGAGAACTTCACAACAACTGAAGGAGATCAGATTTCAATTGTCAGGCAGTTTATATACTCTAACACCTACTGTACAAGATGTCTGTAATAGGCCTAGTACTACTAAGAAAAGACCGCCAGCATGTGAGCGAATGTCTTTTACGGAAACGAAATCTCCAATTGTGATGAGCTCAGAAACACAGCAAGAGCTCTTTTACTGAGAACAAATTCGGCAAGACAAAAGAAAAAGGGGGAAACAGGATGGACAGAGGAAGCTTCATAGAAAAAGAACAACAACGGAAACTGATGAATGAAAATAAAAAAAAAAAAAATTACACGGTATAGAAGAAATTTAGATTAAAAAGTCAACATACGTAAATAGACGTCAGAATTCAATTACGTAGCTTGTTAATAATAAAAATGCACGAAGACATAATGACGAAGTACGGCATTACCCTCTATCAAGAACAAAAAGGCATACCCTGGAGAGAGAGAGAGAGAGAGAGAGAGAGAGAGAGAGAGAGAGAGAGAGAGAGAGAGAGAGAGAGAGAGAGAGAGAAGTTAAGTATACCTTAGTTTACCCAGACCACTGAGAATCTGATTAACAGCTCTCCTAGAGAGGGCTGGTCCGAAGAATTAGATTTATTTTATGTGGCTAAGAACCAATTGGTTACCTAGCAACAGGACCTACAGCTTATTGTGAAATCCGAACCACAATATAGCGAGAAATGAATTTCTATCACCAGAAATAAATTCCTCTGATTCTTCATTGGCCTGTCGGAGAATCGAACGCAGGGCCAGCAGAGTTCTAGCTGAGAACGGTACCCAACCGTCCAATGAGGAACTACAGAAAGAGAGAGAGAGAGAGAGAGAGAGAGAGAGAGAGAGAGAGAGAGAGAGAGAGAGAGAGAGAGAGAATATTTACAGAGAAAGGTAAAAACTGAACTAGGCAATACACCGGACCGCCATGAGGAGAGGGAAGAAATATAATATATATATATATATATATATATATATATATATATATATATATATATATATATATATATATATATATATATATATATATATATATATATATATATATATATATATATATATATATATATATATATATATATATATATATATATATATATATATATATAAATATTACTGCTGTTCGCCCTCGTAACTTTGATTGCAAATAATATCAACCTGACCGAGACAGGGAAAAGATGTTGTCTATATAGGAGCGTCTTCAGTTCAAACCTTAACGTCCGTTGGAGAACGGGATAGGTAATTTAGGCCTTCACCCTATAGGAAAATTTCCCTATCAGCCTTAAAAATAGGTGGTCCTAAGGTCCTTTTTCCTTTCTACCTGTCTCTTGGCGAATGTTTTGAAAACAGAACGTGGACGCCTGGGGTGACTGTTCTTGACCTAGGCCGGTCAGGGAACGAGAGAGAGACTGGAGCATTCGAAGAGATCACACGTCCGACGGGGCGTCTTCTCCCTTTCTTTGTCTATTATTCTATTAGTGAAGTGAAGAAGCAATTGCGAAGACTCCTCTCGGCGGTGGTTGGTGCGCACAACGTTCGTCCTAAGGTAAAGTCGCTTTTTGTTCAAAACTTCGCCCATTCTTTTATCTTTCTTCTGTATTTCACATTTTTCTTTGTTTTCTTCCTTCAGCCACCACTTAGGGTATATGTGTTTACGAAGTCTAGATTAAGCCAAATTATTATATTGTTAGCTTCAACCCCGTTATTCCAGTAAAATACCTAGGTTAGGGTAAGCAACACAGTTTTAAGTCTCGATGCTTTTGTATGCCTCGCGTCCAAATGTTTGGAAGAACCGTTGCGTTTAAAATCAAATTCATCTCAAATATTCTTGTTAAGGTTAATTACCCTTAACTGGCAACCTTTGGCTAATTAACGACTGTCTTTGAGGTTAACTTTTGGCTTCAAGTGGCAGGTTACGTGTAATCTTGGTTTGCAGGGCCGTAAAAATTACGTAAATTGAATAATACATGATCAGCCAAGACCCTCACACGTAACATTGGCGACCTTGCGTAGAATCTAAAGTACATTTTAGATAAAGAATCTGGAGAAAAGGAAATTAAAATTCAATTAATTCCAAAAAATAAAAGTCAGATATCGAACCCCATTTCATTCTTCCAAACAAAGAACAAGGCATAATAATAAGCAGTAAAGAGAACAGTTATAATAACAAGTGTAGCGAGAATTAGCCGTAGGTAGGAAGGGTGCGTCGAGAGCAGAGCGAATCACAATTTGTGTCGTTTAAGAAAGAGCATTTTGCCGGTTTGGCGTTCGAGAAGTCGTTCAAGTAATGAATCCTAAGGCCGGGAAAACGCGGAGCCTGTTTCATGTACACAAAGTAATTTAGAAATCGCGTCGGCAATTCCGATCGTTATTGTTTGCATATAGCGGGAATCATTCAAAAACCATGTCAGTGAAGTAGCGAACGAACGGAAGTAGTAATTGTATCATAAAATACATTTTCAGCAAAGTAAATTTGGTCCGTTCCGAATCACGCAAATCTATTCCATTGTTTGCTGAGGATGTTTCACCGCGAGAATACAATAACAAAAGACACAATGTTGTTTGGTAATTTCGTTTTCCATTCGTAACGTAAAACGCTATGCATGATTGGTATATTTAAAGTAAATCTGGATACCTGCATTTGTTTCGTGCGTTGTTTTTGAATTTGGTGCTAAAAGAAAATACCCGGCATTTTGGATTCCTCCGCCGTGTTCGCGCGGTTGTTTTGAATTTGTTTGAAATAGAGGACCGGCCATTTTGGTGTTCCTTCGCCGCCAGAGGTTGTTTTGAAATTTAGGCCTAACGGGACTTGGCCGCCATTTGAAGACCCGTGTTATTGTCATCCGCTGTTGTGACCAGTCTCTGCTCCCCGCCACTCTTGGGGCATATTTTTTTATGCTTTTCGTAGTAAACCTACCTCGCAATATCTTAGCTAGACAGACTTCGATAGACAAAACCAAAAGATAATTTAGGCAGGGAAAGATAGGCCTTAGTTAGGAGTAATACCATAACAAGTTCCTATACAAATACCTGCTAT
Source organism: Macrobrachium rosenbergii (assembly GCA_039081455.1). Classification (NCBI taxonomy): domain Eukaryota; kingdom Metazoa; phylum Arthropoda; class Malacostraca; order Decapoda; family Palaemonidae; genus Macrobrachium; species Macrobrachium rosenbergii. The sequence continues at coordinate 51,873 of JANJGK010002738.1, read as the reverse complement.
AAAAATCACATAAAGAGAATTTAAATTTTTACGATAAACTTTTGTGACGTCGGCTCCCAGGAAAATTAAGATAATAAAGCCATCCCTAAGGAAGCCAAGACGACGTCTATATCATTTTATTAAGATCCATGCCATTGTGCATGTATAAAATCTTTGCTTATAATGTTCTCAACCAGCAAGACATTGGCTGATTGAAAATTTCTCTCTCTCTCTCTCTCTCTCTCTCTCTCTCTCTCTCTCTCTATTCAAGTAAGCGTCATAACCTAATCGAGTGTATGTGACCCTCTTCAAAGAAAGAAGGGCCGACACCGAGACAATTAATCTAATTAAACGAAATAAAAGAAACACCTCTGTCCCACAATAGATGAGGACAAGTTAAGAGTAATTACAATACAGTGATAAACTGTCGGTCACGAGTGAGGCCTGCTATCCAGACCGAAGCAAACAGTAGTTCTTCACCCTCTGAAACAAGAAGGGGCCAGCACTGGGTACTGGGACCAGCCACTCACGAGGATCTTTAAAGAAAAAAAAAAAAAAAAAAAAAAAATTCACTTTATTCCACAGTGCCAATAATTTGCTGCACTGTCATCACTTGAATAGCTTACTTCTCTCTCTCTCTCTCTCTCTTTTGCCTTCCCTTTCTCTCTCATTCGATTGTCACTCTGCAGGGGGTGTAGAGTGCCTTTCCTCCCATATAGCCTAGTTGGACTCCAGTAGAGGGTCCCTAGGAACACATTGGCACCATAAGTGCCACTAAAGAAAACAAAAGGGAACACAGAAGAGAAAGTTCTTCTGGAACCTAACCTGCACCAGTGCCTAGGGATACTGAGTGCCACCAGTGTGACCTGTACACGGCACACCCAAACTACAGTGCCACCTTTTGAAAGGGTGCCACGTCATTGAAGAGACACTTCCTCGCTGCCCAAGTACGCCCAGTCGACCCGGTTACACGCCCTTCCCCACCAGAACCATGGCAGCAGAGCATTATAAAACTTTCCTTGGGCTGGGGACGGCGGCAGGTCTCACCGGCTCGGAACTTACCACCTGGGTTAAGGAGCAAGTGGACGACTTGGCCAAGCGGGAGAAGGAAGAAAGACTCGAGCAGAGGAAGTATGAAGCCGAGCAGAGGAAGTATGAAGAAGAACAGAGGCAATATGAAGAGGAAAGAGAAGAAAGAAGAAGACAGCATGAGTTAGCCTGCAAGGAAACTGAGTTAGCCCTAAAGGAGAAGGAGCTCGAGCTTGAGAGAGCGAAAATGGAGAATGCCGAAGCTATGGCTAGCCATCAAGCCTCCAGTCCTACACCTGCTGCATCAAACGCTCCAATTTTGAGCATCAATTCCCTAGTCCCCAAGTGGACTGAGGACGAGCCAGAAGCATGGCTGGAGGAGATCGAGGCTCTTTTCGATAACTACAGCACCACGGAGACGGAGAGAGCCTTAATACTAGCCAAGCATATGGAGGGAAAAGCCAAGGCAGCGCTTCGCTCACTGGAGAAGAGCCAGAGAGAGTAACGCGGCCACTGAACCAGGGTGACGCTGCGTGCGTGCCCGAACGATATTCTTTGTTCTTTATTACTTTTACTCCTACGTCTATCTTAATTAGTGAATTGGGAAGACTGCCAGAATACGACTCCTGAGGTCCCTTGTTTGCGCAGCGACTCGACATTCACGGTAAGTCCGATTCTTGTTGAAGCTTCGTCGATTGACTAATACTTCTTCTGTATTTCACATTGTTCTTTGTTTTCTTCCTTCAGCCACCACTTAGGGTATATGTGTTTACGAAGTCTAGATTAAGCCAAATTATTATATTGTTAGCTTCAACCCCGTTATTCCAGTAAAATACCTAGGTTAGGGTAAGCAACACAGTTTTAAGTCACGATGCTTTTGTATACCTCGTGTCCGAATGTTTGGAAGAACCGTTGCATTTAAAATCAAATTCATCTCAAATATTCTTGTTAAAGTTAATTACCCTTAACTGGCGACCTTTGGCTAATTAACGACTGTCTTTGAGGTTAACTTTTGGCTTCAAGTGGCAGGTTACGTGTAATCTTGGTTTGCAGGGCCGTAAAACTTACGTAAATTGAATAATACATGATCAGCAAAGACCCTCACATGTAACAATATATATATATATATATATATATATATATATATATATATATATATATATATATATATATATATATATATATATATATATATATATATATATATATATATATATATATATATATATATATATATATATATATATATATATATATATATATATATATATATATATATATATATATATATATATATATATATATATATATATTGTTATGGGCCCATGCCAATCAGACATACACAAGTCTCTTAAAATACAAATAAAGTCACAAACGACCAAGTCCACAATAGGTGGAATGGCCGCAACAGAGTGTACAGAGATGGAATCAAGGAGGATAAAGAAAAACTGAGAATAAAACCTTAATATTTAATACAAAATTTTAGAAAGAAATGACCACTGAGCCTCTTACAAAATACATTAAATAAACACAAAAATCAACCACACACTGAAAACATCGAATAACAAACACACTTACACCAAATTAAGATAGACAATGCAATTACACTTTAAAGAGAGGGCCCTGAAAGTAAAAGAATGTCGAAAAGACAGAATAGCCTAACTTATTACACACTAAACATTTATAAAAAAAAAATAAACTGCTTCCCTTAAGTGAGCTTTAAACAGTAGTAGTGGCTATCGCAGCCTTCAAATCACGGGTCGAGGGGAATAATATATATACTTGAGACCTTACCAAACGTAAGAGAGGTCCCCTTGGCAAAAATCACTGGGCCAAGGGAGTAGGCTGATGTAAGAATCACTTTAACGTCGCAAGACGATCAACGGACACGGCCGTCCAACAGGTAATCTCACCTTACCAGTTGGCAGAATGACTGAACCAAGGACGCAGACTGAGGAACAATTAATCTCTCGAAGGAGGACAGCAGCGGCAACTGAAGACAGGCAGATATCGAAATCCCGTGATAATCCAAAATAAGGCAAGCCCTCACAATGTTAATGGTCCAGAAAACTACTGACTACTCCTGGCCAGACAGCGCCGAATACAGCTCCAACACCACACGTGAAAATAAAACAAGCTCATTGTAATTAAAACTATACAACAAGTCAGAAATGTCGGGGAGGAGGAAACAGGGTCATTACGTTCCAAAAGAATAATTACTGCCAAAGTGACTTATTGAAAACAAATTAATTTACGTTAAATTTAACACATACTGACACCTCCTCACCCAACAAAAAAAAATTTTCCACAAGTAAATTTTTCTACAAAGTATTGAACTTAACTCAAAATTTAAAGAAATATATAAAAATGCTAACATCAAAAGCAAACATAGCAATTCAATCTATATGAAATAAAATAGGGACAATAAGAAAAATTAAAGTCAAATGACAAAACTCAAAAAGTGATTAAAAATACTATATCGCATTGCCGGATAGATTAGAGATAGTGGCAACAAAAATTTTGTACCACTTTCAATAAAGTCAATAGATATCAAATCTTAACCTTAATACTAAGACTTAAAGCTAATACAAGTAAATAACTTATAGTGACCACGCCAAAAATAACATCAGTATCAACATATGAAGAAATATGGTAATATCCCCACGAACTCACAAGTGGAGCGGTGGGCACAGGTTAGCAGAGCAGCAATGTTAACAAGACTAACCTATTATTAGACTAAACCTAGATAACCGACAACAAAAATATAAATCGACCACAATGGGGCTAGTGTCACCTCAACCAAGGTCACCACTCATACACCAGCCTGCAGCGCCTAAAAAACGGCCGTGCTGTGCTACAGACCCGTGAGCTCGTGACCTGGCTAAATTATTCTGAAAACACAAATATCAGTCAAACAAAAATAAGGACCAAAACCTTAATAGATTAACCTTAACTTAGTCTAGGTCACCATTCAAACACCAGCCTGTAGCGCCTAAAAAACGGCTGTGTTGTGCTACAGACCCGTGAGCCCATGACCTATCTAAGCTATGTAAAGAAAGAATTAATGCGGACCACTGGCATAAACAAAGAACAGGAACATAACAGTATATTATTAATGATTTATAAAAACTAACCATCAATCACCAAAATAAAAAAAAACATAACACACTGTCCACATATCAATGATTTACAACACACTCAATATTGTGGCCCTTCACAACCCTTTCCAAAAATGCCTCTTTTCACTACAGAAAGCGTCCTTACTCAACACTATTTGTTTTCACGACTCATTGAGTTTCAAAGAGCGTCTTTTCACTACACTTCACTTAGTTTTAGTGCCTCTACACTTCAGAGAGCGACCTCACACTAAACGGGTTTGGGCCTTAAACGCACACATCATTAATGGACATACACAAGACAATGGTAACACCTTAAAATTAACCTGGACATACACAAGACAATGGTAACACCTTAAAATTAACCTACACCAACAACACATACTAAAGTAAACAGAAATCAAAAGTACCCTTAACCACTCTTAATCAAAGACGACACCGAAGAAAAACCTGCAAATCACGACATTTAACATCTTAATCTTAAATACTTAATCCTAAATTATTTCATAACCAAAACAAACGCCTGACAACATTATTACAACACACCTGGAAACAACACACCTGGAAACCTGTACATTCGATAAATTTATAGGATTAATCAAATCAATTAATATAAATATATACAAAACAACTTTACAAATAATAATTAACGAAGAACAAAAATGTTTTTCCCAAATCAACCTATCGATCAGTCACTGATGCGTGACAGCGCATCAGCAACAACATTACTTTTGCCTGGAATGTGTGAAAAGCTAAAATTCCATTCCTGGAGCAGGAGGCTCCAACGCATCAACCGTTGACTTTTATTCCTAAACCTGTTCAAGAAAACCAACGGATTATGATCCGTTAATATTTTAATTGGAGTCCCTGTAGAGGATAAATACACCTGAAAATTATTAACAGCTAAAATTAATCCCAAAGTCTCTTTCTCTACAGCCGAGTATTTCCGTTGTGCCGGGGATAACTTTTTGGAGAAATAGGCAACAGGATGAGATACTCCATGAGCATCTTCCTGCAACAAAACTGCTCCAACCCCAACATCACTCGCATCAGTAGCAAGCGAAAAAGGAACGTCAAAATCAGGGGCTTTCAATATAGGGAAATTCATTAGGACCTGCTTTAATTTTTCAAAGGCATTTTGGGCATCATTAGGCCATACAAAAGTCACATTCTTACGTAATAAATTAGTCAGGGGTTCAGCGATATCAGAAAAATTCCTAACAAATCTACGATAATACCCTACTAAACCAAGGAATTTTCTGACATCCCTGCGACACTTCGGTATTTCAATATGCCTAATAGAGTCTATGTTTGCCTGTTTTGGAGCCACTTTCCCAAATCCTACTTCGTGACCCAAATACACAACCTTTGCTTTGGCAAACTCACTCTTTTTGAGGTTTATAACCAAACCAGCTTTCCTAAGTACCTGAAATAAGGCCTTAATACGTTTAAGATGGGTGTCCCAGTCATCACTATAAATCACAATATCATCAATATAAACAACACACCCCTCTAAACCTTGGACCAAAGTATTCATTAGCCTTTGAAAGGTTGCAGCAGCATTCTTCATCCCAAAAGGCATTACTTTACATTGGTAGAGTCCTCGCTGCGTTACAAACGCTGACAAATCCTGTGCCCGTTTGGACAGCAGAACTTGCCAATACCCCTTTAACAAATCAAATTTAGTTATATATTTTGAATTCCCTATCCTGTCAATACAGTCCTCTATCCTGGGTAAAGGATAACTATCAGGCTTTGTGACCTCGTTGACTTTGCGGTAATCAAAACAAAGCCTGAATTGACCACCCTGTTTCTTTACCAAAACAACAGGTGAAGACCACGGACTGTTGCTGGGTTCGATCAGCCGTGTCGTAACATATAATTAACCTCTTTATCCACAACATAATTTTTAAATGGATTTAACCTGTAAGGGGATTGTTTTACCGGAGTTGCGTTACCCACATCCACATCATGTTCAAGGACAGTGGTCTGTCCTGGAACATCCGAAAATAAATCCTTATAACTAAAAACTAACTTTTTCAAAGATCCCTGTTCTACTAAATTCAAATGTGAAACCATTTCTGAAAAATTTTCTAAAGAATGTTCATTATCACTAGGCCATTCGGCACCATCAAAACAATCATCAGCAAAATTATTCACGTCTGGAAAAGAAAAAGAATTAATACCATTACACTTTGTAGTATCACCAACTAATGCCACGGGAATAACTTTGTCACGACCTTTATAAGCTTTTAACATGTTTATGTGACACAGCTGGTAGGGTCTCCTCCTTTCAGGAGTTTCAACTAAATAATTAACATCACTTAATTTCTTAAAAATTTTCCACGGTCCTGAAAATGAAGCTTTTAAAGGGTTTCCTGGAATGGGAAGCAATACCAAAACATTATCACCCACTACAAAATTACGCTCCTTAGTCTTTCGGTCAAAAAAGTATTTCATTTTCTTTTGGCTACACAATAAATTTTCACCAGCAAACTTCCAAGCCTTCGTTGATTTATCACCCAAATTACTAACATAATCTAATAAATTTATATCAGGGGCGTCCCCCTCCCAAGATTCACGAACCACATCCAATGGACCACGCACATAATGACCAAAAATAAGGCTGAAAGGTGAAAATCCTAAAGATTGACTCGGCACTGACCGAAATGCAAATAATAAATAAGGTAGTTCCTTATCCCATTCGGAACCATTAACCAAACAATATTTTTTCATCATAGACTTCATGGTTTGATGAAATCGTTCCAAAACACCTTGACTTTCAGGGTGGTACGGAGAAGAAGTCACATGTTTAATTTTTAATTCAGCCATCTTCTCCCTAAATAATTTACTCAGAAAATTAGACCCACAATCGGACTGAATTACTTTGGGCATCCCGAACCTGGTGAAAAATTCAATTAATACTTCAACAATTTTAACAGTTTTTACATTTCGTAGTGGTATTGCCTCAGGATATCGAGACATCCTATCCATAATTGTTAAAATATACTGATTGCCACTACGAGTTTTCGGCAGAGGACCAACCACGTCAATAATTACCTCACTGAAAGGTTCAGAAACAACAGGAATAGGATGTAATGGTGCCTTTGGAATTGGTTGATTAGGCTTCCCGACCTTTTGACATGCATCACAACTATTTACAAATCTTTTAACATCATCTTTCATCTTAGGCCAAACATAACTTTCACACAATTTACGAGTGGTTTTAAAAACACCAAAATGACCAGCCAAACCATTTTCATGAGCCAATGTCATTAACTCCTTTCGATAAACAAAAGGAACCATAATCTGTTTTACAATTTCACAACCTGTGTTAATGGCATCAAAAGGTCTACTTATTCTATACAAAATATTATTAATTATCTTAAATCGAGGGACAGTCAAATCAGTAATTTCGCCAGACTCAACTGGCAGGTCTTTAAAATCTGCTTTCTGAGCTGTAATAAGTTCCTTAGTAGTCCAGTTAAGTTTATTATTCAACACACCACTATCTACAAATAAGCTATCACTACGATCTAAACTACTCAAATCAACATCAACTACCGACTCTGCCGAGTCAACACTACTAGCCTTCGATCGAGTGACTACAGATATTTCATTACTGGAATTTAATACAATAGGGAAAGTTTTATTTATTAGGGCGACATCATTCCCTAACACCAAATCCACATCTTTAATAGGAAATTTATCAATAATGGCCAGTTTTAAATAACCTGAAAAAGACGGGCATGATAAATAAAAACTCTCAACCGGGTAAGACCTGACCGTAACTGGAAAACCACTTAACAAAACATATTCCTTATTTGAACACTCTAAATCAATAGGTAAAGATTCTCTGAGAATTAAAGACTGAGCAGCCCCAGTGTCACGCAAAATTTTAACCTTTCTTTGCTCAGTCGAATTCCCAGAGCGAACAAAACTATTAGACAAAAATTTCTGAAAAGGAGCCAGTCTCATGCCTACGAATGGCCATTACCGGTCGTCTTTCGGTCCTTTGTAACCTTTTAAATGCATAACACCTGCTCTTAACGTGTCCCTTCTTATGACAGAAGTAACAAGTCATAGTTCTCAACTTCTCCGGGTTATCTGTGGTCTGCCTATTATAGCCGTTAACAGGAGTAGTACGAGAACCATATTTGTCATTAGGCCTGTTATACCTGTTCTGGTTACTACTCCTGTTAACTCTCACCCAACCAGATTTCTCATTTCTGGGTACTTCCCCTATCACATTTTTATGAGAGAGGAGGTACTCATCACTTGCAATAGCCACCTCCTGCAGAGTTTCTAATTTTAACTCTTCGAGGTGTACCTTCACCTCATTAGGCACGGACCTTTTAAACTCTTCAACCAAAATTAATTCTTTTAATTTCTCAAAGTCCGTCACCTCCTTAGACTTTAACCAGTCGCCAGCAAACTGCTCTTTAGCCCTGGTGAACTCTACAAAAGTCTGCCCTCGTTCCTTCTGTAAATTACGAAAGCGTTGTCGGTAAGCTTCCGGTACCAACTCGTAAGCCTTCAAAACTATGGCCTTCACAGAATCATAATCTGAGGACAGATCTTCGTCCAAGGTAACGTAAACTTTCTGGGCCTTACCTAACAATTTACTCTGAATAAGAGTGGTCCAATACTCTTTTGGCCACTCCAACCTTGAGGCTATTCTCTCAAAAGAAACAAAAAACTCTGCCACGTTGACTTCCTGAAAATTTGGGACTAACTTTAGAGCTTCAGTTAGATTAATACAAGGCATTGCAGACACATTATGTTGGGAAGAAGAAGAACCCCTATTACTCAATGCTTGCATAGCAAGTTCGTGCTGTCTCTCTCTCTCTCTCTCCTCAGCCTTCAACCTTTGGAGATCTATTTCCATTCTTTTCAACTGAATCTCCCTATCTAAAATTTCTACTGACACCGCTTCCTCCACCTGCCTAGTCTCTGGTTTACCTTCTGCCTTCATCACCTTAACCTTTTCATAAACATTAAGAAGCAACAAGCCCTTCCTAACAGACCCAGGATTTTCAATTTCAAAAAATTCTGCTACACACTCTAAATGAGGCTTATTCAAGTCTGCCAACCTGTCCTGCCACCCCTCTCCACTCAAGAGCTCTGGGATATTCAAATCAGCCATAGTAAATTAATTACACACAAGTAAATATATAAATGTATCTCACAAAATATACCGAAAAACAAACCAATACACTGAGCACCAATAACTACACAAATATCCTACCACGGTAAAAAAAATATATATATAAACACCGATCAACACAAAAATATAGGAGAGAAGGTATTACTATGCTGCAAACACCCCAAGAATCCACTCTATGCACTCAAGTGATTACAGGATCCGATAAATCCTGGTAAAAGGTCGCCAAATGTTATGGGCCCATGCCCATCAAACATACACAAGTCTCTTAAAATACAAATAAAGTCACAAACGACCAAGTCCACAATAGGTGGAATGGCCGCAACAGAGTGTACAGAGATGGAATCAAGGAGGATAAAGAAAAACTGAGAATAAAACCTTAATATTTAATACAAAATTTTAGAAAGAAATGACCACTGAGCCTCTTACAAAATACATTAAATAAACACAAAAATCAACTACACACTGAAAACATCGAATAACAAACACACTTACACCAAATTAAGATAGACAATGCAATTACACTTTAAAGAGAGGGCCCTGAAAGTAAAAGAATGTCGAAAAGACAGAATAGCCTAACTTATTACACACTAAACATTTATAAAAAAAAAATAAACTGCTTCCCTTAAGTGAGCTTTAAACAGTAGTAGTGGCTATCGCAGCCTTCAAATCACGGGTCGAGGGGAATAATATATATACTTGAGACCTTACCAAACGTAAGAGAGGTCCCCTTGGCAAAAATCACTGGGCCAAGGGCGTAGACTGATGTAAGAATCACTTTAACGTCGCAAGACGATCAACGGACACGGCCGTCCAACAGGTAATCACACCTTACCAGTTGGCAGAGAGGTCCCCTTGGCAGAATGACTGAACCAAGGGCGCAGACTGAAGAACAATCAATCTCTCGAAGGAGGACAGCAGCGGCAACTGAAGACAGGCAGATATCGAAATCCCGTGATAATCCAAAATAAGGCAAGCCCTCACAATGTTAATGGTCCAGAAAACTACTGACTACTCCTGGCCAGACAGCGCCGAATACAGCTCCAACACCACACGTGAAAATAAAACAAGCTCATTGTAATTAAAACTATACAACAAGTCAGAAATGTCGGGGAGGAGGAAACAGGGTCATTACGTTCCAAAAGAATAATTACTGCCAAAGTGACTTATTGAAAACAAATTAATTTACGTTAAATTTAACACATACTGACACCTCCTCACCCAACAAAAAAAAATTTTCCACAAGTAAATTTTTCTACAAAGTATTGAACTTAACTCAAAATTTAAAGAAATATATAAAAATGCTAACATCAAAAGCAAACATAGCAATTCAATCTATATGAAATAAAACAGGGACAATAAGAAAAATTAAAGTCAAATGACAAAACTCAAAAAGTGATTAAAAATACTATATCGCATTGCCGGATAGATTAGAGATAGTGGCAACAAAAATTTTGTACCACTTTCAATAAAGTCAATAGATATCAAATCTTAACCTTAATACTAAGACTTAAAGCTAATACAAGTAAATAACTTATAGTGACCACGCCAAAAATAACATCAGTATCAACATATGAAGAAATATGGTAATATCCCCACGAACTCACAAGTGGAGCGGTGGGCACAGGTTAGCAGAGCAGCAATGTTAACAAGACTAACCTATTATTAGACTAAACCTAGATAACCGACAACAAAAATATAAATCGACCACAATGGGGCTAGTGTCACCTCAACCAAGGTCACCACTCATACACCAGCCTGCAGCGCCTAAAAAACGGCCGTGCTGTGCTACAGACCCGTGAGCCCGTGACCTGTCTAAATTATTCTGAAAACACAAATATCAGTCAAACAAAAATAAGGACCAAAACCTTAATAGATTAACCTTAACTTAGTCTAGGTCACCATTCATACACCAGCCTGTAGCGCCTAAAAAACGGCTGTGTTGTGCTACAGACCCGTGAGCCCGTGACCTATCTAAGCTATGTAAAGAAAGAATTAATGCGGACCACTGGCATAAACAAAGGACAGGAACATAACAGTATATTATTAATGATTTATAAAAACTAACCATCAATCACCAAAATAAAAAAAAACATAACACACTGTCCACATATCAATGATTTACAACACACTCAATATTGTGGCCCTTCACAACCCTTTCCAAAAATGCCTCTTTTCACTACAGAAAGCGTCCTTACTCAACACTATTTGTTTTCACGACTCATTGAGTTTCAAAGAGCGTCTTTTCACTACACTTCACTTAGTTTTAGTGCCTCTACACTTCAGAGAGCGTCCTCACACTAAATGGGTTTGGGCCTTAAACACACACATCATTAATGGACATACACAAGACAATGGTAACACCTTAAAATTAACCTGGACATACACAAGACAATGGTAACACCTTAAAATTAACCTACACCAACAACACATACTAAAGTAAACAGAAATCAAAAGTACCCTTAACCACTCTTAATCAAAGACGACACCGAAGAAAAACCTGCAAATCATGACATTTAACATCTTAATCTTAAATACTTAATCCTAAATTATTTCATAAACAAAACAAACGCCTGACAACATTATTACAACACACCTGGAAACAACACACCTGGAAACCTGTACATTCGATAAATTTATAGGATTAATCAAATCAATTAATATAAATATATACAAAACAACTTTACAAATAATAATTAACGAAGAACAAAAAGGTTTTTCCCAAATCAACCTATCGATCAGTCACTGATGTGTGACAGCGCATCAGCAACAACATTACTTTTGCCTGGAATGTGTGAAAAGCTAAAATTCCATTCTTGGAGCAGGAGGCTCCAACGCATCAACCATTGATTTTTATTCCTAAACCTGTTCAAGAAAACCAACGGATTAGGATCCGTTAATATTTTAATCGGAGTCCCTGTAGAGGATAAATACACCTGAAAATGATTAACAGCTAAAATTAATCCCAAAGTCTCTTTCTCTACAGCCGAGTATTTCCGTTGTGCCGGGGATAACTTTTTGGAGAAATAGGCAACAGGATGAGATACTCCATGAGCATCTTCCTGCAACAAAACTGCTCCAACCCCAACATCACTCGCATCAGTAGCAAGCGAAAAAGGAACATCAAAATCAGGGGCTTTCAATATAGGGAAATTCATTAGGACCTGCTTTAATTTTTCAAAGGCATTTTGGGCATCATTAGTCCATACAAAAGTCACATTCTTACGTAATAAATTAGTCAGGGGCTCAGCGATATCAGAAAAATTCCTAATAAATCTACGATAATACCCTACTAAACCAAGGAATTTTCTGACATCCCTGCAACACTTCGGTATTTCAATATGCCTAATAGAGTCTATGTTTGCCTGTTTTGGAGCCACTTTCCCAAATCCTACTTCGTGACCCAAATACACAACCTTTGCTTTGGCAAACTCACTCTTTTTGAGGTTTATAACCAAACCAGCTTTCCTAAGTACCTGAAATAAGGCCTTAATACATTTAAGATGGGTGTCCCAGTCATCACTATAAATCACAATATCATCAATATAAACAACACACCCCTCTAAACCTTGGACCAAAGTATTCATTAGCCTTTGAAAGGTTGCAGCAGCATTCTTCATCCCAAAAGGCATTACTTTACATTGGTAGAGTCCTCGCTGCGTTACAAACGCTGACAAATCCCGTGCCCGTTTGGACAGCGGAACTTGCCAATACCCCTTTAACAAATCAAATTTAGTTATATATTTTGAATTCCCTATCCTGTCAATACAGTCCTCTATCCTGGGTAAAGGATAACTATCAGGCTTTGTGACCTCGTTGACTTTGCGGTAATCAAAACAAAGCCTGAATTGACCATCCTGTTTCTTTACCAAAACAACAGGTGAAGACCACGGACTGTTGCTGGGTTCGATCAGCCCGTGTCGTAACATATAATTAACCTCTTTACCCACAACATCATTTTTAAATGGACTTAACCTGTAAGGGGATTGTTTTACCGGAGTTGCGTTACCCACATCCACATCATGTTCAAGGACAGTGGTCTGTCCTGGAACATCCGAAAATAAATCCTTATAACTAAAAACTAACTTTTTCAAAGATCCCTGTTCTACTAAATTCAAATGTGAAACCATTTCTGAAAAATTTTCTAAAGAATGTTCATTATCACTAGGCCATTCGGCACCATCAAAACAATCATCAGCAAAATTATTCACGTCTGGAAAAGAAAAAGAATTAATACCATTACACTTTGTAGTATCACCAACTAATGCCACGGGAATAACTTTGTCACGACCTTTATAAGCTTTTAACATGTTTATGTGACACAGCTGGTAGGGTCTCCTCCTTTCAGGAGTTTCAACTAAATAATTAACATCACTTAATTTCTTTAAAATTTTCCACGGTCCTGAAAATGAAGCTTTTAAAGGGTTTCCTGGAATGGGAAGCAATACCAAAACATTATCACCCACTACAAAATTACGCTCCTTAGTCTTTCGGTCAAAAAAGTATTTCATTTTCTTTTGGCTACACAATAAATTTTCACCAGCAAACTTCCAAGCCTTCGTTAATTTATCACCCAAATTACTAACATAATCTAATAAATTTATATCAGGGGCGTCCCCCTCCCAAGATTCACGAACCACATCCAATGGACCACGCACACAATGACCAAAAATAAGGCTGAAAGGTGAAAATCCTAAAGATTGACTCGGCACTGACCAAAATGCAAATAAGAAAATAAGGTAGTTCCTTATCCCATTCGGAACCATTAACCAAACAATATTTTTTCATCATAGACTTCATGGTTTGATGAAATCGTTCCAAAACACCTTGACTTTCAGGGTGGTACGGAGAAGAAGTCACATGTTTAATTTTTAATTCAGCCATCTTCTCCCTAAATAATTTACTCAGAAAATTAGACCCACAATCGGACTGAATTACTTTGGGCATCCCGAACCTGGTGAAAAATTCAATTAATACTTCAACAATTTTAACGGTTTTTACATTTCGTAGTGGTATTGCCTCAGGATATCGAGACATCCTATCCATAATTGTTAAAATATACTGATTGCCACTACGAGTTTTCGGCAGAGGACCAACCACGTCAATAATTACCTCACTGAAAGGTTCAGAAACAACAGGAATAGGATGTAATGGTGCCTTTGGAATTGGTTGATTAGGCTTCCCGACCTTTTGACATGCATCACAACTATTTACAAATCTTTTAACATCATCTTTCATCTTAGGCCAAACATAACTTTCACACAATTTACGAGTGGTTTTAAAAACACCAAAATGACCAGCCAAACCATTTTCATGAGCCAATGTCATTAACTCCTTTCGATAAACAAAAGGAACCATAATCTGTTTTACAATTTCACAACCTGTGTTAATGGCATCAAAAGGTCTACTTATTCTATACAAAATATTATTAATTATCTTAAATCGAGGGACAGTCAAATCAGTAATTTCGCCAGACTCAACTGGCAGGTCTTTAAAATCTGCTTTCTGAGCTGTAATAAGTTCCTTAGTAGTCCAGTTAAGTTTATTATCCAACACACCACTATCTACAACTAAGCTATCACTACGATCTAAACTACTCAAATCAACATCAACTACCGACTCTGCCGAGTCAACACTACTAGCCTTCGATCGAGTGACTACAGATATTTCATTACTGGAATTTAATACAATAGGGAAAGTTTTATTTATTAGGGCGACATCATTCCCTAACACCAAATCCACATCTTTAATAGGAAATTTATCAATAATGGCCAGTTTTAAATAACCTGAAAAAGACGGGCATGATAAATAAAAACTCTCAACCGGGTAAGACCTGACCGTATCTGGAAAACCACTTAACAAAACATATTCCTTATTTGAACACTCTAAATCAATAGGTAAAGATTCTCTGAGAATTAAAGACTGAGCAGCCCCAGTGTCACGCAAAATTTTAACCTTTCTTTGCTCAGTCGAATTCCCAGAGCGAACAAAACTATTAGACAAAAATTTCTGAAAAGGAGCCAGTCTCATGCCTACGAATGGCCATTACCGGTCGTCTTTCGGTCCTTTGTAACCTTTTAAATGCATAACACCTGCTCTTAACGTGTCCCTTCTTATGACAGAAGTAACAAGTCATAGTTCTCAACTTCTCCGGGTTATCTGTGGTCTGCCTATTATAGCCGTTAACAGGAGTAGTACAAGAACCATATTTGTCATTAGGCCTGTTATACCTGTTCTGGTTACTACTCCTGTTAACTCTCACCCAACCAGATTTCTCATTTCTGGGTACTTCCCCTATCACATTTTTATGAGAGAGGAGGTACTCATCACTTGCAATAGCCACCTCCTGCAGAGTTTCTAATTTTAACTCTTCGAGGTGAACCTTCACCTCATTAGGCACGGACCTTTTAAACTCTTCAACCAAAATTAATTCTTTTAATTTCTCAAAGTCCGTCACCTCCTTAGACTTTAACCAGTCGCCAGCAAACTGCTCTTTAGCCCTGGTGAACTCTACAAAAGTCTGCCCTCTTTCCTTCTGTAAATTACGAAAGCATTGTCGGTAAGCTTCCGGTACCAACTCGTAAGCCTTCAAAACTATGGCCTTCACAGAATCATAATCTGAGGACAGATCTTCGTCCAAGGTAACGTAAACTTTCTGGGCCTTACCTAACAATTTACTCTGAATAAGAGTGGTCCAATACTCTTTTGGCCACTCCAACCTTGAGGCTATTCTCTCAAAAGAAACAAAAAACTCTGCCACGTTGACTTCCTGAAAATTTGGGACTAACTTTAGAGCTTCAGTTAGATTAATACAAGGCATTGCAGACACATTATGTTGGGAAGAAGAAGAACCCCTATTACTCAATGCTTGCATAGCAAGTT
This sequence comes from Macrobrachium rosenbergii, assembly GCA_039081455.1. NCBI lineage: Eukaryota > Metazoa > Arthropoda > Malacostraca > Decapoda > Palaemonidae > Macrobrachium > Macrobrachium rosenbergii. Next base: position 35,703 of record JANJGK010002738.1, on the reverse strand, counting down.
CGTGCTGTCTCTCTCTCTCTCTCTCCTCAGCCTTCAACCTTTGGAGATCTATTTCCATTCTTTTCAACTGAATCTCCCTATCTAAAATTTCTACTGACACCGCTTCCTCCACCTGCCTAGTCTCTGGTTTACCTTCTGCCTTCATCACCTTAACCTTTTCATAAACATTAAGAAGCAACAAGCCCTTCCTAACAGACCCAGGATTTTCAATTTCAAAAAATTCTGCTACACACTCTAAATGAGGCTTATTCAAGTCTGCCAACCTGTCCTGCCACCCCTCTCCACTCAAGAGCTCTGGGATATTCAAATCAGCCATAGTAAATTAATTACACACAAGTAAATATATAAATGTATCTCACAAAATATACCGAAAAACAAACCAATACACTGAGCACCAATAACTACACAAATATCCTACCACGGTAAAAAAAATATATATATAAACACCGATCAACACAAAAATATAGGAGAGAAGGTATTACTATGCTGCAAACACCCCAAGAATCCACTCTATACACTCAAGTGACTACAGGATCCGATAAATCCTGGTAAAAGGTCGCCAAATGTTATGGGCCCATGCCCATCAAACATACACAAGTCTCTTAAAATACAAATAAAGTCACAAACGACCAAGTCCACAATAGGTGGAATGGCCGCAACAGAGTGTACAGAGATGGAATCAAGGAGGATAAAGAAAAACTGAGAATAAAACCTTAATATTTAATACAAAATTTTAGAAAGAAATGACCACTGAGCCTCTTACAAAATACATTAAATAAACACAAAAATCAACTACACACTGAAAACATCGAATAACAAACACACTTACACCAAATTAAGATAGACAATGCAATTACACTTTAAAGAGAGGGCCCTGAAAGTAAAAGAATGTCGAAAAGACAGAATAGCCTAACTTATTACACACTAAACATTTATCAAAAAAAAAATAAACTGCTTCCCTTAAGTGAGCTTTAAACAGTAGTAGTGGCTATCGCAGCCTTTCAAATCACTGGTCGAGGGGAATAATATATATACTTGAGACCTTACCAAACGTAAGAGAGGTCCCCTTGGCAAAAATCACTGGGCCAAGGGCGTAGACTGATGTAAGAATCACTTTAACGTCGCAAGACGATCAACGGACACGGCCGTCCAACAGGTAATCACACCTTACCAGTTGGCAGAGAGGTCCCCTTGGCAGAATGACTGAACCAAGGGCGCAGACTGAAGAACAATCAATCTCTCGAAGGAGGACAGCAGCAGCAACTGAAGACAGGCAGATATCAAAATCCCGTGATAATCCAAAATAAGGCAAGCCCTCACAATGTTAATGGTCCAGAAAACTACTGACTACTCCTGGCCAGACAGCGCCGAATACAGCTCCAACACCACATGTGAAAATAAAACAAGCTCATTGTAATTAAAACTGCACAACAAGTCAGAAATGTCGGGGAGGAGGAAACAGGGTCATTACGTTCCAAAAGAATAATTACTGCCAAAGTGACTTATTGAAAACAAATTAATTTACGTTAAATTTAACACATACTGACAATATATATATATATATATATATATATATATATATATATATATATATATATATATATATATATATATATATATATATATATATATATATATATATATATATATATATATATATTGATCACAAAATGTGTTCCACCATATATATATATATATATATACTATATATATATATATATATATATATATATATATATATATATATATATATATATATATATATATATATATATATATATATATATATATATATATATATATATATATAACCATCACAAAATGTCTTCCACCAGTGACTTTTCAGTAAAGCAAAAAATGAAAAGTTTTGCAATGGAAACTCGAAAAAGCCGAAAATCCTGCAAAATCAAAGAACAAAAAAAAAAATATATGATTTTTTCGTTACGCAGTCAAAGAAATTAGACAGCAGGAGCTGTTGGTACAGAACCTGCTTTTACTTTCTCCTATATCCTGGATATCCTCCATTCAGTGACGCAGGGATCACCTTCCACAGACTGTGCGTCTTTCGGTTCCGCGGAGTAGCCCTGCCCCTCTCCCCCCCCCCTCCTCCTTGACTGATCAAGAGAGGGATTTCCTGACATCCTTCGGCCAAAGGAATTTCGCTTTTTTCGACTTTTTTTTTTCTTTTACCTATATGTTTTTGAAGAATAAAAACGGAGACTGCACACACAGCCACGCACATGCACACAAACACACAACACACACACACACACACACACACACACACACACACACACATATATATATATATATATATATATATATATATATATATATATATATATATATATATATATATATATATATATATATATATATATAAATATAAAACATTGAAATGTCTACTCCCCTTATATTACATCAGATGGCTCTCTAGAAAGAGATGGGACGACGGTCACTACTGCATTTATACTCTAACTTCAAAATCATGGATGAACACCATGTAAAAAAATTCCAAAACAACCCACTTCATACACTGAAACATTTCCCAAGCCTTCGTCTCTTACTTCTCTTGTATTCTTCCAGACTTTATGTATTTTTTTCTTGGCTGAATCATCACAAAAGACTACTCTACCCTGCAGCCTACAATATTGATTTGAGTGCAGTGTAGCTACAGACCTTCTTCTCTATCTGTGACCATACAGGCTGCTGACATTTAAGGTTCCATCTTCCCGGCACTGCTTTTACCACGTCATAATACTCTTGCTCATATTTTTATTATTTATTAACTCTCTTCACTTGCAAAAAACTTTCAAACTCTTTCACTGGTCTCTGTAGTTTCCTTTCAATATCGTTAATTAGCGCCGTATCATCTAAAAACATAAGCCATTTCACACACACTCCATTCTCAAACCATACTCGTATAACCACCTCCACCTCCACCTCCACCTCCAACAGTTGTGCGCTTACTAAACATCAGCCTTTCTCTGGCTTATATTATAGCATTACAACATTCGTTAAGATAACGACATTCATAGAGATGCAACAAGCCTAAAATGTCTGAGCCCATTTGTAAGCCAAGCTATTCACACTCTCGTTACTAATTCTCACCAGCGCTGCACTTCTATCATAAGAACTTTCTGTTACTCTCAACAGCTTATCTTCTATAGTACCAGTCATCTCCAAAGCGGTCTGCATTGCCTCTAAATCGATTCCATCATAAGCAAGCAATCTCTAGGTCCAGGTTTACCACATGATTTCTATTTCCTTTCAAATTTCTCACATCACTGTTCCATAACAAACTACACACCCAATTCCTTCCACTATCAATCCCTTAAACATCAGCTTTCTTTCTCGAGCAAAATCCTACCATGCGACTCCTCTTTTATAATAAATGGCGTTGTACCCCAAAAATTCTTGGTCTCCTTTATCACTTATTTCTCTCACCCCTTTCTCTGTAACCCGTTCCGTCATCCAGACATACTGTGCTACATTACGTACTTACTACTCTACCACACTTCCACCTTCGTCAATGAGATCTCACCCGTTATCCCACCAACTCTCTCTCTCTCTCTCTCTCTCTCTCTCTCTCTCTCTCTCTCTCTCTCTCTCTCTTGGTGTTTTTCCATTCCTCAGTCTCTTCATTAATAACCCTCCCAAGTTCCTCAAGAGCCATTTCCCCAAGCATTGTAAATCGTTGCCCTCTCGCGCGCGTTATTCAGATCTGCCTCCCATTACACTGTATTTATACCCTCGCAACAGGACTTTTCTTTTCAGATTGCCTTTCTCTATTTGCATCTTTTATTCCGAGATCTGTTAGTTTATTAAACTTTCTCTCTCTGAATTACCTTTCTTGCAAAATACTAACATATTCTCCTAAGGTCTATGCTCACATTCTCATTCCCTCTTCTTCTCTCTTTCTATTGACAGGCATAACACTCGCTTGACCTCTTTCTCCATCCTCCATCATTCGTGTATATGATATTGTTGTGTGTGTTGCAAGTGCACCTGAAAATAATCCTGGTTTGTCCTTCACCAGACTTCTCCTTCTTCATCCACCAACTCACTGTTTTAGTATTTCCTGCTCGCACCCTCCCAAAACATGTCCCGGAACTTTCCACTCTTAAGAAACTTCTGTAACTCACTTGGATCAATACTGAAGTGAATAAATTTTTCATGAAACAGAATGTCAGTTTTCTAAAGATGTTTTGTTCATCCAAGGAGAACGAAGGCAAAATTGCCAGGAGAACTACGAAAAGAGTCTCTGAAAATAAACAAGATCAGGTTTTGTTGACGAAGCGTACGTGTGAGGGCTTGCGCCAATTACTTGGCCACCTATTCACATTTATTTTCCACTTTTGCGCGCGGATCGAAAATATTACAGAAAATAAATGAGTTTAATTTGGTTAAAGGAAGAATTGCAGTAGTCACTTTACCAATAGCTGCCAGGAAAGGATATATAATAAGATTGGCTTTTATTTATTTGATTAGTCTATGAAACTATCGTTTTCTCCATGTAAAATGTAATTTCTTGCTCGATACATTTTTATATTACAAAAGATTTCGAATGACCCCTCGGGTTACACAAATGTGCTGATGGTTATCCTGAGAATATAATTTGAAGAACAATAATCAATATACATATTTTTTTTTTATTCTTAACACTTGATATACCTCAGATTTCTCTTTTCTATTAGTAAAATACATTAAGATATATTGTACAACAATTCCATTTATTTGTCAAACCCTGCAGACATGAAAACCATATATATATAAGTAAGTATCACCGTATTTGTCATGTCAATGCTGACCCATTTCATGGTAAATGTTTCAGTCCCATATTTTTTGCTTAAATCAATTTATTTTTTCCCCTATTGTAAAAGGTAATTCCAAACTGAAAATATTTCCAAAATCGGAGTCAGTCCACTTAATATTAAAAAAGGATCCATTCAATATTTCACCTGTCCAGACAACGCTCAGGATATGCCGCCATAACCACACCATATCATTACTGTTCGAAAGCCGAGAAATTTCTCAGCAACTTCAGTTACACAACTTCTATGGTATTTCATATCAGATATTTCATATTTCAAGGCATACGCACATCTTTTTTTAATTTAGTTCACCACTTTTTCGTTCTTTGTCAATGATTTTCATACCGTGGATTAGATACAGGAATTTACTTGCCCATACCTGCGGCCTATTCTAATGAGAGACCTTGTGGAAATGTCACTCACTCACTTTGCATAAATTTCATGGGGCTTCTTACGCTTTATGATGAAAACTTCTATTTCCATAATATTCGCAAAAATAATTGTTCCTAGTCAAAAGAAATATGTTACAGTTTTTCCTTACATTCCCGTTGAAAAGGATAACGTGTTTACTTTTGCTTTTCATTTTACCTAATGGCAATTTCATAGCGACAGATACAGGTCATCCAAAGTAATTGGGCACGGATATCACTTCATAAAGACTTGCTCTATGCTACATAAATAAATAATATATGAGTGTATGAATATATATATATATATATATATATATATATATATATATATATATATATATATATATATATATATATATATATATATATATATATATATATATATATATATAGATATATAGATATATAGATATATAGATATATAGATATATAGATATATAGATATATAGATATATAGATATATAGATATATAGATATATAGATATATAGATATCTATATATATATATATATATATATATATATATATATATATATATATATATATATATATATATATATATATTGTAAAGATTAGCGCCAAAATAAGCTACAAAAGCGCCCGCCTTTCTGCTTTGCTTGGCCGATAGATAGGCCTCTGTCTATTTGAACCTGCCAGAAGTAGTGAAATCTGGTTCGGGTTAGTTTCAAGCAGTAAATTCAGGGGTTCTAAGAGACGCCCAGGAAATAATCTTAGCCTAGGGCAGTAACTGGCTGGTGCCTTTTTCTCTTGGTACAGAAGCGTGACCCGGTCAGGCCATCGGCCCCCACCCCCCCTACACCCAACCAGAAGTAATAAAAGGCCAGGGTGCCAGGAGCTCTCTCTCACACACAGTCCAGTAGCTAATGTATGAGGTCACGAGTGCAGACCTCCCCCCACCCCTTCTTTCCCTCGTCGCCACGTGGAAGTAGCTGCCCTTTGCCTTGTACTCCAGCCACGTGGCCAGTATCCATTTCAAGTGGGGAAGAGCAAATCCCAGAGCGAGCGGAAACTCAACTGCAGCCCTTCATTGTCTACACACACACACGTGAACCCTGGCAGAAGACGCGGAGAAGGACTTGGACGACGCTGGATGCAGACGTCAGCCTTTACTATGTGGTAAAGTACCTAGAAAGAGTTGCTTAGTCACGTTATGTTCGCCCTTGTGCATTTATTAAACTTCTGGGCCTATAACTTGGTATTCCCTGAGCTTCTTGGTTCAATCCCGGCCCACGTGCTCACTGCCTTCTTACTCTAAGTCACTAGTCAAGCCTCGAGGATGTCCTTGGCCCCCTCAGCGCACTCTCGAGTAAAGCATTCCCCAAATTCCAGCCTTAGATTGTAACCTGGGTCCTCATATCGTTTCAGAAGGAAGATCGTAGCAGAATTCTCCTTGGTCCGTGTTCCTGGCATTCCCAAGCTTTTTCTCACCCCACCTCGGGAGGACTTCTGCAGCAGCAATTTAACGTGTTTTAATTCAATTTCCCTTTTGATCTTGTCTGTCATGTAAATATACTTATTTTTGTATCCACGTGTTTCACACACGTCCCTTTAAGAAAGAGCCGTCAGCTCCTGTATAACTCCTTTTATTTTTTTGTTTTATATGTTCCTGGTTATCTTTCAAGGCCATTGCAGAGTAAATTACTGAATGTGGAGACTTAAGAATTACCTGCACCAGGAACACACACACACACACACACACACACACACACACACACACACACACACACACACACACACACATATATATATATATATATATATATATATATATATATATATATATATATATATATATATATATATATATATATATATAGGCTATATATAGATAGATAGATAGATATATAGATAGATATTACTTCATAAAGACTTGCTCTATGCCAGATAAATAAACAACATATGTGTGTATGAATGTATGTATATTATATGATGCTCGGCCAAGAAGAAACCCTGTGAAGAAAAATTACAGATAAGCCACTTCTTGTGGCTAAACACAATGCTCATCAACAGTGCAAACGTCTCCCAATCCTTGATACACACACTGCGTTTGGAAGGGACAACTCACTGCCGCCAACTCAACACAGCTGACTCGCCCCCGGCCAACTCAGTGCCAGGACAACTATAATTAATATACAGCGCTAGGACAACTCACCACAAGATGGGACAAATAACAACCATGCTGAAGTGAAGCAGCAAACAGAAGACAGCGAACAGAACAGACAGAGCTGGGGATGGTGCAGCACCCCACACTCACTATGGAGGAGACTCATCAGGGGCGGGCTGCACAAGTTGCGAAGAAACCGAGAAACATTTTTCGAGCAGTTGATTGGAGATGAGTCATCCCTCCTCCCCTAAATTGAAGAAGTGTATACATGAAGGCAGATGCTAGAATTTTGCAGACTACTTCTTCTTTTCCACAACGATCTCCCACTGAGTATCTGAGATGCTTTGCATGCAGTTTTCAGTAAATGTTTAAATTAAAACTTAAGTCAAGTATTAGAAATTGATCCTTCATAAATTACTTTTCTTCTGTTTTAAAAAGCTATGTTTTAAAATGATCATTAATAAATTAACTTTGTTTTTAAAAATATCGACGAAAAACTGTGAGTTGGCCGGTGGTGGTGATAAGTCGTCCTGCACCCCACACTGTCACTCTCCTCACATTTGGTTAGCTGCTACTCAGTCAGTCCCTCTCATACCACACTGCAGTATATATATACTTCATTTCCCAATTCCAGAAACTGCAAGTACATTTCCACTCCTTGTCCTCATAATTGCCCTTCATGTTTCCTCAACAGTCACTTGTGCAAGCTTTATTAAGTAACTACATTCAACCCCATACACTATACCAACAATTCAGTCTTACTGGAAAGCACACCTTTTGCCCTAGTTATTAGCATATTCAAAATAAAACCAACAAGAACAAAGAAAACATCAGAAAATACCAAGAAACGTTACTAAATAAAGTCTGGCAACGTTTGCCCCAATCGCTGCAACAAACCAACCTAAACAAACGGCTGGAAACGTACGGGGGATTTATATATGCTCTGAATTATACATATGTAACTTCTGTTTCTTATCGTGTGACTGAAAAAGGAACCAGCATTTGCAATTGCGGAAGTACATCTCTACTTTTTTATTCTCCTGCTGCTGGGGGTTGGGGGGGGGGGGGCGGAAGGCGACGGAAATGCTATTAAGCGCAGGCCATCCTTTTTCCTAACCAGAACATTTTGTAGCAAAGCATAATGTGATATGCTGGTCCACATTTACTGTTCTTTATATATTATTCACTTAATTCTTTCAAAAATCGATCTTCTTGTTTAATAACGCATGATATACTGATTTTTATTAATTAACTAAAATATTTCCTTTTACAATCTCTTGAGAAAATTTGTAGGCTTATTTATTTTACGCTATGCAGGCACAGTTCAGAGGTTTATTGCCTCACTACCCTTTCCCTTCCATGCCTAATAACGTCTTTGTTGCGTCTACACAAATCTTTGACTGTACTGTACAGTCACATTTGCCTTTTAAACATTAATAGACTGAGAATATTTAATGGAAGAAACGACTTTTAGAACAATATACACTAAAATAACAATACAATAACTCAGAATAAAATGAGGAATACGGCACTAATGACAACGTTTTGGCTGTCTCGGTTCTGAACGATTACAGCAACGCTAATTACAGTACTGGGAACTGAAGGTAGTGTTTATCAAGAGACTGTGGGACTGGTATGTCATTACGGTAACAACGAGTCACTGAACAGCGGAGTCAAAACCTACATCACTAAAAACGATAAAGGGACTTACTTGGCTAATGCAGTGTTGTGCGTTAGGAACTTGTGACGAATGCGCTCTTGAAAGGACTCGTCGTATATGGCGATGTTGAGTGCCACAGCTGGCGAGTTGGAGTGTTGACAGGAGGCGGAGAGCAGCGGGGATAAATAAATGACTCCACTCTCCAGCTATAGCCGAAGGAAAATCCAACTCCGATCATGAGCGACAACTGTGATAGCTGAGGTAACTGGGATAACTGGTATGGGTGGAATAATAACTCCCGGTATAATGCTGGCATAACTTTTTGTACGAAACGAACTGAGTGTTTCCTTTTCCCCCAAGTCTAGGAAGAAGCAGCAAAGGCTGCAAAACAAAAGTGCAGTAGCAGAGCCATCTATTGTCCAGTATATAACTGCTCAACATAAGCAGAGCCATCGTCTGTTGAGCCATTTCGCGAATGCACCATATATTTGTCTGGTGTAGGTGTTTAAGTGCAGAACATCTTGAACTTCTGTGGGGGAAAACAAGTAACTGAATTAACTTGACCGAATCACAAATCCAGCATCAAAAGAAATTTTATTCTGGAGGAACTACTTTACAATACAGGGTGGGTGTCCAAAAATTTGCCCTCCGATTCAACTCTTTCAAAAGAACTTCGCTTCCAAAAATGTTTTAACTGATATCTTTAAGACACATTAATTCTGGCTCTCGTGTGTAAAAATGTTGAAATTACATGAAGTTACCCAGGTACTGAATGAAAGCACGAAGATGGTTTTGATATATATAATTCCCGCGACCTGTACAAGATTTTTAAGAACAAAAGCCAGCCTAAAAAACTATATAGAAATCAACTTCATATTTGACCAATGATATTTCCATTAATTCATAATGTAGGCAATGAAATTCGAAATGTTATAATGTGTAGATCTGTTTCTCCATTTCAAGATTCATGCTACTATGAGTATTTCATAATTAGTAAAACCATATTTTTTAATTAATAAAACCCATCTAAGAAATACAGTCATATTAAAAATTGCGATGAACTAATGCAAAGTAACGATATTTATCCAATGTGGTAATTATAAACAGATTTACTCGATCCATAAGTATGGCAACGTATTGAAGATTCATGACCTTGAAGTCCTATAAAACTGACGTAGTTACGTTGTTTAGCAAATTTCAAAATCTATTCTGAGTGACGGCCTTCAATCTATTTTTGGAATAACATTTTCGATATACAGTACATTTACGGTCAAAAAGGTGAATATAATAAATTTAGAATAAGAGCATATTTTAGCTTCGCAGTTGAATATGTCGCCTTAATTTTTTCGTCATATTGGACTTTTCCATATCAGTACATGGAACTGATTACAAGTGAGGAGGTAAAGTGCTGTCTGAGAGCAGTCTTCCTTCTTGTCAGGCAGAGCGTTGAATGAAAGCCGTTTTGTCTCGACAAGAAAGCTGCAATGTAAAACACTCTGTCTCTACACAAAGAATAGAACAGAACAGAATGGAATATGGAATTTAGGCCAAATGCCAAATGCTGGGACCTATGAGGTCATTCAGCGCTGAAGGGAAAACTGACACTAAGGTTTGAAAGGTGTAACAGGAGGAAAACCTTTAAGCAGTTGTACTGTGAAACAATTGTTTGAGAGGTTGGAAAATCAGATGAAAGGAAGAAAATATGAACGGATGTGCAGTAAAAGGAAGGAAAGAGGTTGAAGCTAGGGGAAGAAGGCACGCTGCAAAGACCCTTAAGTAATGCCTACAGTGAACCACGTGAGGTGCGCTGACGGCACTACCCCCTCTAGGGGGCTACAGAAAGACAGAAAATATTTGGTAAGGATGAGAATACTCATCCCAGCCCGGAATGAAACGATTTTAAGGAACCTCGGAAGAATGTACATTATCTATTTATCAATTCATTTTTTCTTTTTGATAAGTGAGATCTCTTCTTTGGGTATTTCTCTTGACTTCCTCTTACTTCTTCCTAATGAACACCTTCATATTCTTTGGAAGTTTGAATTTCAAGTCAATGGCCCCTTTGGTGAGCTTATTTCATATGAATAGGTTTCATCTACTGATAATAATAATAATAATAATAATAATAATAATAATAATAATAATAATAATAATAATAATATGAGTTCCGCTACAAAGTGATTCATTGGGAAGGAGTATGGTTCGAGATAGGCCATTAAAACGTTGTTAGCTTGCTAAGTTTACGCCTTATTTTCTGCTAACTACAATATTTACCGAGTCATATTAAGGTTAGAAGCGACTTCACTGTGCATTTGTTATTGTCTGCTGAAAGCGGCATAACAACATGAATGTGGGAATCAGGCCAAGAGCACAGCCTTAATAATTTCAGCTGTAAAGTTTACAAAAAAGGCACTAGGTAAAAGACAAACTGTAACTTGAATTAAACTTTTGTACCTCAGGACTCAACCATTTTCAAGGTTGTCTTAACTAAATTAAATACTGTGGACAATAAAACTGGGACCTATGGAAAAGGGAAACTATTTATTTATAATAAAATCCAAGTGGATTTTTCTTGATTGTCTGCCCTGGTTGGGGGAGGGGTTGGTAGGGGATCGGCGTGGTAGGGGAGATATGACACATCCACCTTCCCCCTGCAAACTGGTTTGTCCGCCCTGGGTGGGGCAGGGTAGGTAGTGGAATGGTAGGGAAGAGAAGCCATCCACCCTCCTTTTACAAATCTGTTGGTCCCGGGCAGGGCAGGTAGGGTGGACAGCAGCGCCAGGTTCCAGTGTGCGTAGCACGAGCCAGCAAGCTTGTAGCAAATAATTAGCAACGTTCGATAACATATATGTACAGTATATATATATATATATATATATATATATATATATATATATATATATATATATATATATATATATATATATATATATATATATATATATATACATATGTAATTTCAATAAAATACAATTTCTGTCCTATAGGCTACCAGCGAGAGCTACTCTACCAGCACACTGACGGATCTTTCAGTGCATTTGGGAAATCGGACGCCTCAGGATCTACTTGGCTGACAGCATTTGTGTTCAAGTCGTTCAGTCAAGCTGATAGTTATGTTACTGTAAGTACACAAGTTCTATGAGTTCTTTTTGCATACTATGATATATACATACACATAACCTTTCTCTCTCTCTCTCTCTCTCTCTCTCTCTCTCTCACTAACATACACACAATCACACACATACCAAGATATATATGTATACTGTATATATATATATATATATATATATATATATATATATATATATATATATATATATATATATATATATATATATATATATATATATGGAGCCTCGATGGCTCAGTCGGTTACAGCAGCAGCTTCGGACTTCGTAGAGGTCTGTGGCGCGGGTTCAAATCCTCAGCCGACTGATCAGACAGGCAGACACTTTGCTATCTGTGTAGACATCCCGGGATTATATATGTAATCAACGGATAGGTTTGCTTAAAAAGCAAATGGGTGTTACAGACTAAATACACACACAAAACAAAGCCACTACAACACCTTCTAAAAACATAACAAACATCTCACACGTCTCGAACTCTCGCCCTACCCGCGCAACAACTTCTCGCTGCTGGGAAGAAAGGGCGTTGGGTCGGGTATGATACATGAAACATACGCTACCGGGGTCTAAGCGATGTCAGGCAGGGCAGCCGATCGAGACTACAGGTCTACCCCAAAGCCAAATCAAAAAGTCCTTCAAAAGAAGGCATCGTGCTTACCCCATACAAAAATGGGAAAAAAGCACGTTAAAAGAAGAAGAAATATATATATATATATATATATATATATATATATATATATATATATATATATATATATATATATATATATATATATATATATATATATATATATATATATATATATATATATATATATATATATATATATATATATACATACAGTATACATATATATCTTGGTATGTGTGTGATTGCGTGTATGTTAGTGAGAGAGAGAGAGAGAGAGAGAGAGAGAAAGGTTATGTGTATGTATATATCATAGTATGCAAAAAGAACTCATAGAACTTGTGCTGAATAAGTGAAAACATAATCCTAACTAAAATATGAAATATAGGCAGTGACTGAAAGTTGAATCGGGTGTGTTGTTCTGAATCCAACTGAAGCGTAAAAGGTGATAAGTCAGTCAATCTTCAATGTCTTACGAGTGATGGAGTGGAAGGTGTTTTGGAACAAAAGGGCTTTATAAACAGGAGGCACACTATTGTCGGAATAAGTATTAACATATATGGGAGTGTAGTAGTATACATATGAGGGTATTAATGTTCCCGCTGACGATATTTTCCTTCAAAGTCACAAAAGACTATTCAAGCGTATCATTGTAACAAGGCGTAAAGATTTTTATTCCATTTCTGAAGTCACTAGTTACAATATAGGACATTCGTCATCTATATTAATGTGTGTGTATATATTATTTATATATATATATATATATATATATATATATATATATATATATATATATATATATATATATATATATATATATATATATATATATATATATATATATATATATATATATATATATATATATATATATATATATATATATATATATATATATATATATATATATATATATATATATATATATATATATATATATATATATATATATATATATATATATATATATATATATATATATATATATATATATATATATATATATATATATATATATATATATATATTGTCAAGGATATACATTCCTCCCTCCCTGTAGCTTTGATTCCGTCATGTAATTGGGAATTAATCTGTTATTCCCCCTATTTCTCCAGTCGGGCATCTCAGGGAAACAGCGTTTATTTGAACCCGTCAACAGCCGTTAGTTGGGCGTCAGTACATCCTTACCTACCCCAACATCGTGTGATCCAAAAGAACAATACCAAAACCCCTTTCCCCACATCACGCGATGGGGGAGACATGTAGGGATTGGGAAGGGCAGAAGGGCATTTAGGGCTAGGGAACAGGTAGTCTTTTATTCCGTAGGCATATAATGATAAGTGTGCTTTTCCCATACCCTCCTTGCTGGCCTTTTGACATGCCTTGCGACCTGCTTTTCAAAAGCAGGAGAGAGACTTGCTTCTGACTTCATCTGCAGTGGACGCGCTGCATTTTCCTCCAGCTCCGCTGGCCGGACTGTCTTCAAACAAGGGACCTGGAATGATTGTAGGCGCCTATAACAGTCATAAAAGGTTCGTACATTTGCGAGCAGTCAAAGACCAGCCCTATCCCCTTTTACTCAAACTTCTAACCAGTCCATTTCTTTAGCTTTTAACCTCTTCCTCCATGAACAATCTTCCCTTTGTTAGAATCCTGCCTGTATCCCCCCCCTTGCCATTTACGTACCTTGAACTCGAGTAAAGATCCCGAAATAACAATCAGTTATCCCTCCACCAGTGCAATTTAAGGGCTATTCAAGTTAAGTTGTAGCAGCGTAAGTTTAACTTTGGGCGCGTATAATTACGTGTTCATTGTTAACGCATATGCTGCTCCGATTCTCAGATCATATTTACGTGCTTTCATTAAAAGCACCTTCTAGGCTACGTTATGTGTTGTATTTAAGAACGTGTATTGGATAATCTTCTGTAGGAAGATTCCGTTTCCCTTAGTTTGAGCAGGGCTAACTCAGAACGTCTCTTTCAGGAGGGACACGTAGCACGATCACGATCTATGCGTCATTATCCCGCCTGCCACCCAAATTCAAATAATTCCCAGTCGTAGTGCAGAGAAGTTTCCGTTGTGGCCAACTGTTCTTATGAAGTATTCCTCCATCCTGGAACGCCATCATTTGCATTACCTGAGACTATTTCACGTAATCAGGGCAGACTGAATGTGATTATTATCATTGACCTGATTATTGCAGATTGGCCCCATTTTTTATCCACTTGCTTGTTGCCAATTCATTTCATTATTGTTACTGTGTCCTATTCTGAATCTGCCCCTCAGTGATTATGTTGTGTTGTGTCTAAATGTTGATTTGCTAAGTTGCTGTAAATAAATCCCTGTAAACTGGTAACAGAATTCTAAATTCCCACATGGCGACCTCCCACATTTAATTTGCATTCCAGGAAATTCTGAGGTAAGTTTTCAACTAAATCCCCTTTTGTTTACAAACTGGACTCCCTTTGTTTCGTGGCAGCATCAATTATAATTTTGTGTTTAAATTCTTATCAAACCACGTCCAGCCGTAACAGTGACGACCAAATTGCCAGGATATAGTCAAGTAGCTAAATTAGCTTCGCTATTAAGCTAAACTAGAAAAACCAGGAATATATAAAATCGATTATCTTATTCACGATAACCATTTCATTTTAAAGAAGCACAGGAAGCGATCGTAGCCGACATCTTGGTAAACAGAGTGTGTGCATGTCCTATTATTAAGGAAATAAGAGTCATATTAATATTTCTATTAAAAAACGCAACAATTCTCGGAGCATTAAAAGCGTTCATAACAAGGGAACGCATAGGGTTCTTATATTAGCGAAACAGAGAGGAAGGCGCGAAATGTCCGTCCCGCAAAATTTCTAGTGTAGGACAGTGTCGGAGTTGTAGACGAGTAAAATTAGGAATTAGGAAGTGGTAGTTGGGGAATTCTGCATGTGTGAGCTAGGACCAGTAGCTAGGAGGTTATTTCGGAATAGTTACGGCAAAGAAAATGTACATTTCTTGGTTAGTGATAAAATAATAACGATTAGTTTACGGGAATCCGTATAGCGATATCTGGCATTTATACGGCCAGCGTTGTGTTCAAATCACGCATGCGTAGAACTGTCCCAGTGTTGGAAGGAAAACAGTTCTCAGCGTAGTTATTTAACGACCCCCCATTGCATATTAAAGTATTAACTTAAAGTAAAGACAGTGCTGACATTCGAAGTTAAATAATTCATTTCGCATTTTAAAACCCGCATTTAGCAAGAAAGTGCAGTTTGTTTTTTGTTTTCTTCCTTTTTCGCCATCCATCCAATTCCAAGTTTGTCTTTGTCGCCTGGCAAGCAAGAATCCTCGATCAGCTGTTTTCCCGCATGTATTCGTTCCCACAACGTTTGTTCAAGGAACGAGCCTCCTCCTTGTGTGCATAACGAAAATCGAGAAACGTCGTGAAACAGTTTGAAACACCCTCGGGTACCATACTCTAAGTTCCTATGAGAGTAAGCAGTAGCAATCCCCTAATATACTTAACTTAACGTAATTTTACAACCATAATTTAATTTTGCTTAAGCGTAAAATAAAGGTATAATTTCATAACAAATACGTGCCATTACATATTGCTCACCGAGAGAGAGAGAGAGAGAGAGATTTTTTTTTTCTTCCCCTTCTCTCGCCTCTTGCATTAGTGCATTTTTTACACAGGACAGACGTCATTTACTCAAGAGTTTGGGAATCACCTCATAAATTATAAAAGGCAGATACAAAGAATTAGATTAATAACGAAACCTGAAATTTCAAATTCATTGCCCATTTAAATTTTATCCTATACTCAGTGCGAAATTTCTGATCGCTTGTGTTCAGCGGATTACTCAAGCAAACCAGCTTTTTATTTCCAAGTGCTTCAACCCAGAATCATTTAGCGATTTAGCGTAAGCGATAAAGTGCATATACTGTATATTATATCTTGTTACATGTTCCAACTGATGTGCAGGAGTGGGTATATCTTATCTCAGACTTGCGTGTTGCAAGTGCTATAAACCATTGCACATTGAGTGCCTCCCTCGTAGCCTACCTGTCCTCATGTCAGGCAGCGCCCACTAGTTCTCATAATTAGCTACCCACGCGTGTCACATCCAGTTTCCATTTCTCTCAGTGCCACTAATCTGTGGCACTGCTAAGCACCCAATCACTGAAGCACTTATCTTTCTCCTTTCACTTTCCTATCTCTTCCATCCTGTTGGAGTCTCTCATTTACCTTTCTACTCCCTACTTACCTTCTGCTCAGGCAGAGTACCTCACCTTCAGTGCCAATTCATGCACTGACATTTTGTATTGCTCCACAGAGCGCACCGGCACCACAGTGCCACCCAACCAAAGCAACCTCTTATAAGTCATTGCACCTGTATTGAAGAAACAGGGTGCCATACAACTGGTGTTTCCGTCCATAAGGACCGCAGCTCCTTCAGGAACACCCCCTTAACAGTGCATCCGCCCATAAGGACCATAGAGCCTTTGTTAGCGTATCCACCCATAAGGACTCAGACTTCCTTCAAGAATGCTTTCCCCTAGTGTGACCCTCGCAAGGCACACTCCTCCACAGTGCCACCTCATTCAAAGGTGCCACTCATTGAAGTGCCACTAGTCTAAGGACACTTCCTCATCGTCACAAACCTTTTCCTCCGGGAACACCCAAGTAACTCACTCAGCACCCCTTCCCCATCAGCAACATGTCAACCGAGGAGCACCAATACTTTAGGAACATAGGGAAGGAGGACGGTCTTTCCGGCCAGGCCCTTCAAAGGTTTGTAAAGGAACAGATCGCTGAGAAAAGAAAGTATGAAGAAGAACAAAGGCAGCAAGAAGCTGAAAGAGAAGAGCGGAGAAGACAGCAAGAAGAAGAAAGAGAAGAAAGACAAAGACAGCAGGAACTAGCGCTCTTAGACAAGGAGCTCGAGTTAGAGAGAGCCAAGAAGGAAAGCGCCGAAGCGCTAGCAGCCCAACAAGCATCCAGCCTCACCCCATTTGCACCAAATACCTCCCTCGCGATAGTCAATGACCTCGTTGGCAAGTGGACAGAAGATGAGCCAGAACAATGACTCGAAGAGATCAAATTCCTCTTCGAGACCTATGACGTTAGCCTGGCTGAGAGGGCCTTACTGCTTACCAAGCACCTGGACAGCAAGGCTAAGGCCGCCCACCGAGCATTGGAAAGAGATCAGCAAGGAGACATGGCTGCCGTCCGTGAGGCCATCACTAGGGCGTATGAAATTACTCCTGAGAGGTGGAGACAACGATTCCGAGGTATGGCCAAGGACGCCGGCTGGTCCTGGACGGAATGGGCCTGTCACAAGACTCGGGCTGGGACCCGCTGGTTCGAATCCCTGCGCTGCAACACCTTCGAGGATGTGTTCAACCGGACCATGCTGGAGGACCTCATCCAGTGTGCGCCCGGGCCCCTGGCTGTGTATCTTAGTGATAAGCAGCCAGCCACCCTCAAGGAAGCCTGCCGCTTAGCTGATGCTTGGGAAACATACAACCCCTCCCACAGCACCTTGCAGTGCAAAATAGTACCCCCCGGACACCTCTCGGCCTTCAATCGCCCCCGGAATGGTCCACCCAGCAGACCTACGTGCACCATCTGCAAGAAGTATGGTCATGCTGAAGCAGACTGCCACTACAGGGACAATAATCAACCGGGCAACAACCCTCGGCAGCCTACCAATAACCATCCCTCTTCCTCTCCTAATTCCGCACCAGCTTCTCCGCCCCCCGTCACCGCTGGGACATCATCTTATCCCCGGGGCCCCTGCCGAGACTGTGGAGCTGCAGGACACTCTACTTCAGGGTATCCTGCATGCCCAAAACATGTGGTCGCTCCTAGGCATGTCCACCTGATCAGTACCACATCCTCTCTGGCTGAGCCGCCAGAAAGGGCTCACCCTGAGCGGGTCTGGACAAAGTCCGTCACCATACCCCTCTGGATGAGTCTAGCCTAATAGTAAACCTATCGGCTACTGCCAACACGGGCTCGGATATTAGCCTGATTGATCGGGCCAAAGTGCCAGCCGGTGTCTTCATAGATGAGGAAGTCAGGTGGACGGTAACCTGGGTTGACCAGCAGTCCATAACTGTGCCCAAAGTCGAACTCCGGGTGATTACCGACTGGAGCATTGAGATTCACCGCCTGGGCGTAGTGAACCGTATCAGGCATGGAGTGGAATTCCTGCTAAGACGGAACATCCTCTGGGGATGCCCCCGACCTCCGCCATTCTATTGCCTGACTGCCTCCGCCAGTGAGGCCGTGCCAGAACCTCGTTTCAGTCATTTGAAATTGAAGACTCCTGTGAAGAGTGTGCTTGGCTCCTTTTAGAAAACGATGGCAGATGACTCCACCGCAATATGTAAACAAAAAAAAAAATTAAGGTCTTGGTTTTAGAGACGTATCACATTTTAGACGAAAAATTTTTAATGTTTTTATTGGTCATTACTTGTGATCTCGTTGGACAAGAAGCCTTCATCATTAAGTTTCTGAAGGTACATTTTTTTCCCTCTCTTACAATAACTTGGTGATCATTTACTTGTTTTACGGAAAGTTTCCTTCGAAAATATTAAATAATTAAGTGCTAGTTCAATGCTCGTTTTAGTAATTCCAGAAAAGGCCTTTGACAGAAATATCAAGTTTTGTGTGCACCTAGTACGACACTTTTGCCTTTATTTTAGTGGTTGAAGTCACGAGCATATTCTCTTTCCTTCTCTTTTCCTCCCTTTCATAATTTTTTATCTCTTGTTTATTTGCTTTTGATTGAGATTTATCATTGTTCTTCTTTCACCTTCCAAATTGCTTTTATCACATCAGTCACCTCTGATTTTTATTTATTCGAATGCTGACCACTAGTCTAGAACATCCCTGCTTCTGAACAGTTCCTTCCATTTTCTATGCCATCAAACTCTTCTGTTTGGTTCAATAATTAACCATTTCGACCGTTCTCCTTCATCATTATTTTGAGTGTTTAGTCGGCTTTCATGGTGGAGGAGGTAAAAAGTACTTATAACCCATATTAATATTATTATCGTTATTATTATTCAGTAAATGAAACTTATTCATTTGAAACAAGGCTTGAAATTCAAGCTTCCAAAGAATATGGTGTTCATTAGGAAAAAAGTAAGAGGAAGTAAAGTGGAATACAGAAAGAAGAGATCCCACTTATTAAAAAATATAAATACATAGATAAACAGATAAAAATGTATTGAAATGCAAGAAGAATACTATTAGGGTAGTAATGCATTGCATTTTAGCTTGAACTTCTGAAGTTCCAATTGCAATTTACAAGGGATAAAACCTTTGAACTGATCCATCGGATGTTGAGAATATTGATCCTCTAAATGATGCCTCTAGTTTTGCCTCTTTTCTTGACAGCACTGAATCAGTGTCTAGTTACTTTGTCGGTGACCTTGACTTCTGCTCTTCTTGGAGTTTTTCCACGTCACAGGAGTGAGTATGTTGACTACGTTTGGAAAAATATTGGATCATCTCTCACTTTTGGACAACTTTCCAGAATATAAGGAAATCACGGCTTCCTTATTTCTCTTTGGTTTTGGCTGATCTTAGGACTAGTGACTTTGCTGGTAAAAGAGCAGCTCAGTCTAACAACAAAGCAAACAATATCATAAAAAAACTTCAACACTGTCTTCTTTGGAACTTCCCAATCTCTGCTTTGCTTCGCCAGATGATGGGTTCTCCTCATGCAATCTGAGGGCCACTGAGAAAATTTCTAAACCTCGCAACTTTATCAACCTATTACAATTCTAATTGGAAAAGAATTCCAAGATCATGGATCTTGAATATCATTTAAGATTATCATTAGTTATTATATGAGATCAATATCATGTACTTTACATTGGTTCATTGTAACTTACAAAATGGTTGTATTAATTTCAATGGTTTCATTATCCAACACTATCTTTAGTTGAATGTGAAGTTATTTTTGTTACACTCTAAAGGATTATCTGTTATATCTTGGTAATAAATATTCGACTAGGCTGAATTTTGTGCTTCAAAATAATTCAGATATTATGCAGAATATAAAATGAAATCATTTTCCTAGTTTCATTTAATACTTTCATAAATGTATATAATTTCAACCTTTTTGCTCGTGATGGTTAGTGTTAATGTATTTTTGGAGACAAAAAACGAATTGAAGGTTTTCAGAGCGAAAATCCTGGTGCAAGGTTTGAATGAAGAGGGCAAATTTGTAGACACTTACCTCAAAACTACACTGGTATTCATGAGAAGTAAGCAGCTGTACAGTGGAGGCTATAGACCTTTACATTGGATTAATGAGAATGGATGAAACTCTTACAGATTTCAATCGAGATTCCTGAATGTAAAATGAAGCCTGTAAATATCATGAAACAAGTAGAAAATTCTTCGAAGTTTCTTCGGCGCAATCGAGTTTTCTGTACAGAGTATAATGCTGTACGAAATTCTCAGCCACGGCCCCTGGTGGCCTATGTTGTTGGCACCTATTACATTTCCAGACGCACGATCATGGCTAACTTTAACCTTAAATAAAATAAAACTACTGAGGGTAGATGGCTGCAATTTGGTATGTTTGATGATTGGAGGGTGGATGATCAACATACCACTTTAAAGCCCTCAAGCCTCGGTAGCTTTTCAGATCTGAGGGCGGACAGAAAAAAGTGTGGACGGACAGACAAATAGCCATCTCAATAGTTTTCTTTACAGAAAACAAAAAATATGTCACCGCGTAAAATTAATCAATAGATATACACTAAAATATGGCAAAGTTTGAACATTCGGCAGCTCAAGTAGTTCTTACCACAGTCATCGCACTGGTCACATTGTAAAATCAAAGGAACTTTTAGCCACAAGGAACAATTCAAACTCATGTATAACTGATACTTTGTAAGGTAATCCTAAAATACTTTCTCAAACTGCAGATTGCCTATCCCTCCTTCTTTAGGAATCTCTTTACATCAATAAACTGTCGCCTTCCTTAGACAACCACACTAAATCCACACCATTGCACATTGCCTAACTGCGTATTATACACACATTCTTCTTTCTCCCATTTTTTTGGCATCGTCTTGGAGTATTCTTTTGAAATACCTAGCAGCAGTTTCCTGACACATCTTAATAGTAAGTCAAGCACTTGTTTATCTATGTTTCTTCCTGAATTTATATTTCCTTTTTTCTTATAATTCTGCTGTTTGTGAATATATATACATATAAGTTTATATAAACCTAAAGGCAGAATTATATAAAAATTCGTTGCCTTGACAATAAAACTAACAAAAATGGAATTTTATACACACACACACATATATGTAAATATATATATATATATATATATATATATATATATATATATATATATATATATATATATATATATATATATATATATATATATATATATATATATATATATATATATATATATATACACACATATCATATATATATAAGATATATATGTATATATATTTTATGACAGATATATGCATATCTGATCTCGAGTAAACATTAAACTCCTTTGAAACAATACAACTAGCGGCTCTCTTAACCTTTTTAACACTCTAGAGCCTCAAGGGAAGAAGGATTTCCCTCAATCTACTCAACTTTGAACCCGGGGCTGCGCTTAACATTTTCAAAACGCGTCAGGTTATGAAGATGTTGAGGTTCATAGCCACAAAAATCATCCACGCACTTTTTATGGTCTTCCTTACAGATCTGGGAATCCATAAAAATCTCATGACAGCATGAATCACTATAATGGGGAGGAAATCCACAGTGGTGTAAATGTAAATATATATTACAAACATATTATTATTATTCAGGAGATGAAGAACCCTATTCATATGGAAGAAGCCCAAAACAGGGGTCATTGACTTTGAAATTAAAGCTTCCAAAGAATATAGTGTTCATTAGGTAGAAGGAAAAGGAGTTGAAGGGAAATATAGAAAGAAGACATCTCAGTTATCAGAAAAGCAAAAATAAATTAATAAAAAGATAAAAATATGTTAAAATGCAAGGAGAATAGTATTATGGTAGTAATTAAGAGAGAGAGAGAGAGAGAGAGAGAGAGAGAGAGAGAGAGAGAGAGAGAGAGAGAGAGAGAGAGAGAGAGATAGCATTTATTATTATTATTATTATTATTATTATTATTATTATTATTATTATTATTATTATTATTATTATTATTATTATTATTCAGTAAACAATACCTATTGATATGGAACAAGCCCACCAGATACCAAAACGAGAAAAAACTTTCGGAATCCAAAATGACCAAAAATGAGGAAGGACCCTCAGAGTGGACATAAAATTAGAATAGAAATTGATATCCTAATACGGGAACAGTTTGCATCTTGAAATATCCATTGTTGCAGTGAAAATGACAACGAGTAAGAGGAAGACAGCAAGAAGA